>MBAC02005612.1:0-16299 GCA_001712635.2 Nothophytophthora sp. Chile5
CCATGTCCACGACCCACGAGGCGCGCGACAAGCTCATCATGCAGCACCTGTCCACGCACAACGTGCGCTTCGAGTGGGAGGGCGCCGCTGAGGAGGAGATCATGGCGGAGACCGAGGCCAAGAACCTTCCGCCCGTGCCCGGCCGCCCCTTCGCCTGGGACATGCCTGCCCAGAGCCGCGTCCAGCGCTGGTAAGCAACGATGGCGCCGATCTGCAGCCAGTTAACGAGCGGGCCGGAAGCAGGATGAGGAGGCTCGGGCATGCAGACGGCGGCAGGATTGCCGAAATCCGACGATAAGCATGGGAAATGACAGCAAAATGGTGAAAATGTGGCTGAGTTGTCGTTTTGATTGGGTCCACCTGCGCGTTTTAGAATTTGACATTTAAATATCAAGTTTAGTTGGTGACATTTGTGCGTTCTGCTTGGTGGCGTTTGACAAATTGCCAACCTGTTTTTGGTTCGCTGCCGCTTTCTCGCCGAAAATCAGCCAATCGCTTCCGCTCATCTCCTCTTTTCCACCAATCGCATCTCTTCTTGGCATCGTCTTGCGTTCCTGACCGCGCCAGTCAGTCGCAATCCCACGCCCAAAAGCTCCGAGCGAAAATGGCTGGAAGCGCGGCGTCGCTGCCGTCTCCGCTGCTTGTGGCGGCCCCCACGGCGCTCCCGACGCCGTCCATCTCGGAGGAGGAGGTGGTCAGCATGCACCACTTCATCGAGAACGCGCTGGACCTGCTGCTCAAGGTGTGGGCTCGCTCTGTTCCCTGCAAACTGCCCCTCTCTTGTCGACCTCGAGGAGCTCACCTGTTCTTGCTCGCTTACAGGGCAACGGCAAGAGCTACCACTACCTCGTGCAGCAGCTGACGGCAACCCGCGCGCCGCCCGCCACGAGGCGCAAGATCTTCCGCGCGCTGCCGCGCTGTATCTCCACGATGGCGCGCGAGCCGCGGGCCTATCGTGCGCTGTTGGACGTGCTGTTCAAGTTCGACCTGTTGGCGGGGGATGACCCGCTCGAGGCGCAGGATTACGCGCGTTTCGTAGTGCATCTCGTGTCCTCCAACACGGTGTATGTGGTCCCGACGCTGCACATGCTGGTGCGCAATCTGTGCCGTCCGCAACTGCATCAGCTGCCGCCGGCACTGCAGACCCAAGCCAAGGCAGAGGCTGCAGCCGAAGCGGAGCTCAAGAAGCCGAGCAATGGCGTCGCCGTTACGATCGGTGGGTCGATGGCAACTCCAGTGCCGACGGAGGAGAAGAAGAAGGTGCCGAGTCTGGACGAACGCATCCAGATGCGGTTCGACGCGGCCCACGCCACGCTGGAGCGTGTGCTGGCACTGGTGCCGACGGCTGCCAACGTACTGTTCCCCGTGCTGTGCGAGCACTTCCCGCACAAGCGGATGGACGCGGCCACGCAAGTGGCGTATCTGCGCAACGTCCTGCGTGTGACGACCTACGTGAGCGGCCTTCGCGAGCGTGTGCTGGCGCTGGTGATCGACCAACTGGTGGCCATCGACGTGGAGATCAAGCTGGACGAGAGCGAGGAGGACGTGTTCACCATGGACGACTTCCTGGACGACGACCTGCTGCCGCCCGACGATGCCTCGCGTCAGGTGGACGAGATGGCGGACAAGCTGGACCAGATGATGCTCGTCATGTTCGAGCACATCGAGCAGGCCGGCTCTGTCGAGTCGCCAGCCTCAACGGCTCTCAGCAATGGAGAGAAGCTGGACGTGCGGCAAGCGGCACTGGTCTTCAAGTACCTACTCAAGGTGTTCGAGCACTCGATCCTCAACACACATCGCTCCAAGTACCCGCAGTTCCTGCTGTTCTACGTCTGCCGCCTGGACCCGCAGTTCCAGGACGTGTTCATCTCGCAGCTCCTGGCCACGTCGCTGGACCCGCAGACGCCGCCCACGACGCGCCAGAGCTGCGCCGCGTACCTGGCCAGCTTCCTCGCCCGCGCCAAGTACATTTCGGTGGCGTATCTGCAGAAAGCGCTCTACCATCTGCTCAAGTGGCTGCACGACCAGATGGACGTCTACGACGCGGCGCAGCAGCAACTGCAGGAGCAGCTGGACGCCAGAGTCGGGGAGAGCGCCGTCGACAGGGAGGAGCGCGTGCTGGAGGAGGCGGAGGCGCTGGAGACCAGCGAGGCGCGCGGCTTCCAAGAGAGCATCTTCATCTCCACGCTGCAGACGGTGTGCTACCTGCTGTGCTTCCGCGGACTGGAGATCGCGCGCAGCGATGACGGCGCCGGCTACGACTTCCTGCGGAGTCTCGGCTGGGAGCGGCTGCTGGTCACGAGTTCGGGCTACTGCCCGCTGGCCTTCTGCCAACAGACCGTGGCCACGGAGTTTCTGAATCTGGTGGAGACCTTCGACCTGGTCTCGGAGTCGTGTCTGGACCGTGTGGACCAGGCCATCGGCGGCGTCTCGGCCAAAAGCAGCAAAGCCGCCAAGTCCATGGAGCGCTCGGCGAAGCCCACGGCGTCCTCAGCCTCGGCGGCCACGCTGCTGGGACAACGACAGCCGCTCGAGACCTTCTTCCCCTTCGACCCGTATCTGCTGCGTCGCTCCTTCCGCTTCATCGGACCGCTCTATCTCTACTGGAAGCACGCGGACCCGACGTCCAGCGAGAACTGCAAGACGCTGGAAGCAGTGAAGGCTACCATCCGCCAACTGCAGGAAGAGGCGGAGGACGAGGATGACGACGCGGTCGACCGTGACGACGAGAGCGAGGACGAGGACGAGGATATGAGTATGGCCGGCAGCGCCCCCATGGCCCCAGCCTCCTACCGCGCGGACAGCTACATGGGCAGTCTGGGCCGGTCCTTAGGGTCCTCGTACGACGGCGAGGGCTTTGGCGAGGAGGAGCACGCGATGGCAAGACGCGCGCTGCCGTCCCGCAACACCTTCGACCCGTCGCCTGCGCTGTCGGCCAGCTCGCCGCCCTCGCGACTGCCTCCACTGGGCGCGGCCGACGCCTTCACGCTCGGGGGCTTCGACGACGACGACGAGGACAACGGCTTCTGATCTGAGCATGAGGCGAAGCTGAACGAGGGTTAGAACTGAGAGAGATAAGTACGAGATATATATTACGCCGACCAAAGGCGCGGATGTCGCACAGAAGCAGCCAGCAGAAGAGGGAAGCGCGCACTCGGCAGCACTCCGTGAGCTTCGAATGGGCCAAGAGACTCAGCGTCTCGGCCCCAGGACGTCAAGGATGTCAAGCCCGTCCTGCTCACTGGCTGGCAGCCAAAGGGACGCGCTCTACCGCCGCCGGAGCTGCTCGCGGAGCTGCTGGTTCTCATCTTCGAGCCGCACCAGCTTGGGGGCGATCTCCGAGTCCACCTCGTCGATCTGGTTGTGCAGATGGTGGTTCTCCTCGCGCAGACGCATGACCTCGTCGCGCAGATACGTGTTGATGTCCAGCTGCTGCTCCAGCGACGTCTTGGCCTCCAGCAGCGCGTCCTCCACCTCCAGCTGCTTGACGTGCGCCAGATCGGCCTGCTCCTGCACCATGCGGTTGCAGTCGGCCATGATGCGCTCCACCTCCTGCTCCTTCTGCGCGATCTCGCTCTTCTTGTCCTCCAGCGACTTCTCGTAGCTGGCGATCTGCTCGTGGCTGGCGTTCACCTGCTCCTGGTGCTTGTGCAGCGCCTGCTCGTTGCGCTCCAGCTGCGAGCGCAGCGTCTGCATCTCCAGCTCGTACTGCACCTGGTCCTGCTTCTGGCTCTGCGTGGTGCGCAGCGCCTCCTGCTCGTTCAGCAGCTCCGTGATCATCTGCTCGTCGGCCGAGCGCTGGCCCTTGAGCGTCTGCAGCGCCGTCGCCTGCGCGCTCAGTTCGCGCTGCAGCTTCACCAGGCGCGTGTCGATCACGCGGCGGCTGGCCAGCATGTCCTCGTGCTGCTGCGCCTTGCTGTCAGCCTCGCGCGCCGCCTTGCCGCCGTCCAGCAGCCCCGTGAGCTTGGAGATCTGCGACTGCAGCAGCGTCTTCTGCGCGCGCTCCAGCTTCAGCGCGTGCTCGAACACCGTGCCCGAGCGCTTGGCGTCCTCCTCCTCCGTGAACGTGCGCGCGTACGGCGTCAGCGGCGACCACTCGCCGCACTGGCGCGCCGCCTCGTGCACCACGCGCGCGCGGAACACGTAGGTCTGTGGTTTACAACAAAAAGCGTCGATCCGTTTCAGAAGGCCTAGAGAAACGCACATGTCATAACAGACTCGGCAACTCACCGTGTTGGGCGACAGCCCCTTGACCGGCATCATCTTGCCTGCGAACGGCGCCGAATCGCTCCATGAGTAGTACACGTAGCCGTGCTCGCTGTGGCTCTAGCGTCAGCAGTCAGACACGGCGTTAGTCGGTCGCTATCTACGAAAACGCAGGCAGCTTTGCAGGGGAAAGTCGGCTGCTGCGTACGATCTGGAACGTGAACGGCACGTCGCCGTCGGTCTGCGGCGGCTTCTGGATGCGCAGCGAGATGGACTGGTCTGTCTTGGACACCACCTCGGGCGGCGGCAGCACCGGCAGCTCGGGCATCACGGTGAACTGCATGGCTCGGATCGGGTTGGAGCAGTCGCTTCTTCCTTGTGTGCCTTGTGTGCGAGAAGAGAAGGAGGTACTGCGCAGACTGTTTGATTTGATATGTGACTGATTCTCGCAACCGACGAAACGGGTTGAAATGGAGGATTAGATTAAGGAATCCCTCGCAGCCACAGCAATTCTGTCACAAACGCTGTTGTGCACATTCCCAGCTCCTGGAACAACAATATTTGCACCACTTTCACTTTTAGCACATTCGAACTCTTTAAAGTAATACACCCAACTAACGTAGGTGCTGCAGTTGTCTAAGAATGCGAGTCTTTACGTTAATCTAAGCAGCTCCGCCTCACTCACGTGCTAAGCTCCGACGGCTTCGTCGCCGCCGACGTCACCGCCGCTGCCGGCGCGTCGAACCACACGCCAAGAGGGAACTCGGACATCCCGCGCGGCGGCAGCACCTTGGGCGGGCCCACGCTGTTCAGGATGCTGCGCATCGTGCCGTGCTCCATGCCGTATTTGTCGGCCAGCACCTCCACCGTCCAGCTCTCGGGCGCCTCGTAGTGCAGACGCAGCAGCGCGCGCATTTCGCGGTTGGTCAGGCGGCCGCTCACAGGCGCGTCGTCGTCGCCGGTGGCTGACGCGGCCGCCGTGCGGTCCCGCGGCATGCGCACGGGCTCGGAGGACCGCGGCCGGTGGCTGCTGGCCGTGGCCTCGAAGGCGCGCGTGCTCTCCTCCAGGAAATCCACGCGGTCGTAGTCGTCGAAGCGCCGCATGTCCTGCAGCAGGTGCGACTGCATCTCCATGAGCTCCACTTCGGTGCCGTGGGCGTCCACGCGGGCCGAAGACATCTCCACGGCACCCGTCCGACTGGCGGCGGCTGGCGGCGGCAGATCCGAGACGGCGCCGCGGGCCAGCGCCTCCAGCCGCTCGATGGTGAGACTCGTGCGGACTATGCGTGTGCGTCGCGCATTAGAAGCAGCGGCAGCAGCGGCCGAAGAAGAGGTCTTGCTGGTCGCGGCGCCCATGATCGACGAGGGCGATGACAATGGCGAAATGAGAGGAAGCGGGGTGTTCTGGTGGTCTAGATGGGGTGTTTTATCCAATCAAATGGCATAAAGGGAGTGAATAGGAAGATTCAGCGAATGAAAAGGGCGATTCGACTAGATCCGGAGTGCTGGTTGGTCATAAAGGCAGCAGAGGAAGGAGTAATCACGCCCAGGGATTGGTTGAAATGACATATTGACAGTAAGCACCTATTCGAATGACGCGCGCCGTTCTTGCTTCCGTCACGGACGATCGATCCGCTGCTTGCTGCTGCCATGCCGGATGCTCTGAGACTGCGTTCCCCAGCTCTGCTGTTTGTCTCTTGCTTTCCACTCTGCGTTGTCGACTGCGATCGCCGACGGTCGTCTCTCTCTGTGCTGGGGATGGACGAACTCCTTCGTCTGCTGCATCTGGATCTTGCTTTTTTCTGTCTTGGTTTTGGGAGGCTGTCCCTGCATCGTCTTCCTCCGCCTCGCCTTTCGCCAATGCCGTGGCAGTTGGCGTCTGCGTGTAGTTGTCTGCCAGCCTCTCGCTGATGTCTTCTTGGGTTCTGGATCATTCGCGTCCCTCCTCTTCTCCTGCTCGCCTTGCTTGCGTCGTCGGATGTGCTGGTTGTTGGCGTCGTCTCTGTCTGCAGGTCGCCAAGCTCAGCTGATTGCCAGCCATCTTCATCCGAGCTGAAAGAGGGACTGTTTGGCCAAGGTCAGGGCGCCAAACTCCCTGCCAGTCCGTCCTGTTGAGGCTCCACTGCCGTCCGTTTCCAGCTTCCCGGTATCTCCGTCTCAAACGATGTCTCTCTCACCATCTTCATCGTGCGTCCCAAGTGAATGCCAACCGTCGAACAGGAATCCAATAGCTTGTCGCTCCTGCGCTTGTCATCACTGCAAGCGTTGAACCTGTTCAGGCGGCAGCCAACGCGACCAGACAGCGTCGAGCTCTACGGGTTCAGGAACGTGTTCCGCGAGTACAACGGCTGCTGCTGCGGAGGCTGCTGTTGACTGCCCGTTGAGGCTCCCGCGAACCCCGGCGGAGGCCGCGCCGACGCACGTGGAGCCACAGGTGTCGACTGCGTCGGGGGCTGGCTCATCGACAGTGATGAATCCAAGAAGGCGCTCAGGCTCGAGCCTTCTCGCTGGTACAGCGCCGACTCGCGCTCCACTGCTGCCAGATCCGCCATGGGAGCGAACGTGCTTCCTCCCACGCTCATGTTGCTCATGCCGAAGGTCTGCATGCCGCTGGAGCTGGAGCTGGTTGAGGGCATCGAGAATCCTGTGTCTCCTCCATTGCTGCTACCAAAACCCAGACCCAGACCCAAGCCCAGACTACCGCCTGAGAGGCTGGTGCCGTTGCTGTCGCCGTTGACACTACCCCATCCAGAGAGCAGTCCTTGGCTCGAAAAACTGCCCGCATCGCTGAACGTGTGGAAGCTTGGGTAGCCGAGCGACGAGCCGATAGCGCCGTTGCCGCCGACACTGGCAGTCCCACCAAACGCACTGCCCTGGCTGCTGACGCTCACGCGTCCCTGGTCCTCGGCTGAGGAGATTGGGCTCGCTGCACGCAAGCTGAAGGAGCCAGCGCTCGAGAGCGCGTCCAGAGGAGACGGCACAGTGGCCATGTACCTGCCGTGCTTGGTTCCCTGGCTGCCCGACATCCCCGTGAGCGCTGGCGATGGCTGGAACACGATCACTTCGTCGTCAAAGTCGTCGTCTTCGTCCTCGCCACCACCCACAACGCCATGGTGACCATTGCCGAAGATGCTTTCCTGGGGCTGTTGAGTCTGGTGCTGCTTTGTGATGCCGTTGTCCCCGAAGAAGCCCAGACTGAACGACGGGAACGACTGCGCACTGTTGTTCTCCTGCTGGGTGCTCCTTGATCCGACGACGGGGGAGGTAGCGAACTTCCCCGTGGCCCCGCAGAAAAGCAGCGGGTCGCCTTCGTAGCCGTCGCACAGGAACTGCGCGAAGCCGTACAGCTTCCACGCGCGAAGTTTCGTGGCCTCGGCGTCGGCCAGAGGCACTGCCGGCGCACTACCGCTTCCATTAGCTGGAGTCTGCAGCGCCCAGTCGTCCTGCCACTTGGTCGTCGCAACGTCCTGTCCCAGCGGCGCAAAGCCGCGAAGCTCCAGGTTTTCCTTCAGCAACTGCTGCTGCTCACGGACGAGGGGCGGAGGTCCTTCGCCATGCATCTGCCCTCCGCGCACCATCAGTGGCGCGTACAGCTCGCGGAGTCTCGCGTGGTTTACTAGCGCAGCCAGCGCCTCCAGGAACGCCGACGCAAACTGTTCGACGCCCGCTTCCTGGCCCACCGACATCGCATCGCTGTCACTGTCTGGCAACTGCTGCTGACGGCGCGTCGAAAGCTGCTCTAGCTGCTCCAACACGTCCGGATGGGCTCGCAAGTAATCGCAATAGACCGTCACGGGCCCCAGAAGCCGAAGCTTGGCCAAAGCGGGATCCTTTCCAGCCTTGCCGTTCGCGGCCGCCTTGGTCTTGACATCCAAGGTTTCCGCCAAGAACTGCATCACGTTGCTGATGGTGCGTGTCGCGAGACGCAGCGCGTCTTCGAGCGGCGCAGACGGCGACTGCGAGTCCAAGGCACGCACGATGCAGAAGATGTTGGTCACCACCAGCTTCAGCAGCAGCGCGTCGCCCACGACACCTGCGCGCAGCAGCGTCTGCAAATCCTTGAACAGCACGGCCTCCATGTCCTTCGGGTACACTGGCAGAATGGCGCTGCCGCCATTGCTGCCTCGTCCGGACGAGGCCGTCGGCGATCCGCGTGCCATGGCGAGCGCGAAGAGAATGCCGTGCATCCGCGTGAGACGGTGCAGGAAGCTCTTAAGGAAGGCCGACTTCTCCTTGGACGATGGCGACGTGGCAGAGAGCGTCACGGGCGCGGCCAACGGACGCTGACGGCTGCGCTCGAAGAGCAACGCGAGGTTTTCCTCGGCCGTGGCGAAGGGCTGCGTCGTCAGCAGACTGCGGCAGTAGCGGTACACGGCCACAGTCTCGGCTTCCACGTAGGTGGCCAACACGGCCAGCTGGTTGTGCGGGTTGCCGTTCTCAGGCAGCACAGCCAGCGCGCGGTGGTAGAAGCTCTCGGCGGCCGCGAAGTTCTTCTTGGCCTTCTGACTGTGCAGCTCGCGGTAGCGCGCCAGGTCCCCGAGGAACACGAAGCAGCGGTGCAAACTCTGGCGACAGCGCGCGATGCTGGCGGCCGCGTCGTTGGTGGCTGCGCTCGAGTGGCCGTTGCTGTCGGGTCGGAAGGTCGTCGAGGCCGCGCCATTGGCTGAGGACGGCGCGGCGATGCGACTCACGCGGTTGGTCTGCAGCCACTTGAGAAAGACGTCCCGCAGATGCGCGTAGAAGGCCGCCGCGTCGGTCAGAAACTGCTGGAACTCGGCCGACACACGCGCAAAGTGCTCGCGCACGCTGCGATCGGCCGACGCCGCCGACGCGTACTGCGTCGTAGAGGGAGCGGATGGAAAGAGAGCCACAGGAGACGCGTTAGTAAGTACGATGATGCTGCCTCGCTGCAAAAGGCTGAAAGCGATCGCTACCTTGCGGATGCGGCGCCGGAAGTCCTCGATGCGCTTGTAGAAGCACGGCTTCCAGAGTACCTGCTCGAGCTCCTTGCTGGCCGCGAAGGCCGGGTTGGCGTCGGCGATGCTCCTGGCCGTCGTCATCAGGCGGCTGCGCAGCGCGTTGGCGTCTTGCGCATTGAGCGGGTTCGCGCGCAGCAGCTCACGCAACTGCCGCTCCAGCGCCACCAGCTCCCTACACACGACACAGCAGACTCCACATTAGACTCGAAGGCGGCTGGCTGGACATCCGCCGCTCCCTTCCGACGTACGAGTAGGCGCGGCGCGGGTCCATGGTCACTGTCCGCAGCCTGCAGACTCAAGGACGACGCGCGCGCGGCTAAAGACAGAGACTGCGGACGCGGAAGCGGGCGGTTCAGCGGGCGGTTCGAAGTGGGCGGGGAGGCGCTGCGGTCTGGTGCTGGCAGGAGGCGTGACGCTCAGTTGCGCATGCTCCTTCCGTAGAGCCACGAGAGAGAGGGAGGGGCGGTCTGAGCAAGACGCGGAGACGCACGCGGGTCGCTTGAAGGCGGCTGCTGCTGGCGCTTTGGCTGACGTTTGTTGGTTGGCCGACCGCACACCGCGAACGGAAGGTGTTGGTTTTTTATCGGGGGGCTTGGGAATTTATTTTGTGTAACGGTGGGACCTAAATGGAGGTGTGGCACGGACCAGACTACGATGTGGGACGGAGTTCAAACTGGCCCAAAGCTTGTTTAAACAAGATTAATAAAATGGCTAAAGTAGATTATAGCCGTTTGTTATGGGAACTTGTCTGTATGTGTATGGAAACGTTTGCATTGATCAAGAAGTGTAAAATCGTGCCTACATGTGTATGAATGCGAACGGACGACGTGATGGGTTCGTGTTGTCTATATCCTTGCCTTATTGTGTGGGCTTCACAAACGGGATTTGTGTGTACATAAGGGTGGGTTTGGAGCTTGTAAACTCGGGATGCGCTGGCCATCAGACCCAGCCCAGATCAAAAGCCATGCTGTGGCCCATCGTGGGCCTGGCCATCTGCATCAAAGTGAAAAGCAGAAGCTGAGTACAAGAAGCGCCTGCTGATCGGCGTTGTTGGCTTCCGTAACTTTAAGTGGTGAAGCAGTATGTTCGAATATCTCGGTGGTCTTGGAGGCAGTACAGCTAGAAGGCATCTCCTTTCTGGATGCGGTGGCGTGCTCGAGTGGCTTCTGCATCCTGGAGGCTGCGGCGTGACCATGAAGCTTCTGCTTCTCGGAGATAGGATCACTCCAGGTCTGTTTGGACTTCCGCCTCTGGTGGTTTCTGGCCTTCGACTTCTCAAAACTCGGCTGCAGGCGATCTGGCAGGAAGTCGCCGCTGTCGCTAGGTGTGGCGAGCACGTAGTCCTCGATGTCCATGTTGTGAGAGTCTTCGCTTCGATTGTGTAGGATTGAAGATCAAAATAACTGTAATTTGCGGGTCATGTCTCCAGCGGGTCTGGGACGGGTTCGTAGGGGCAATGATATGCGTTAATGGATTTTCCTTTGTATGAGAGAAGTAGGACATATCCGTCGTGATCAACGCAAAAGATTCCAAACATATAGACGCATTCCCCTTTTAATGCACTTTTGCCCAGTCGAGGTAACTGTCGTCAAGACTAAGCAAAACACGTGGGAATTAAAATCAAATGAAAAAACTAAAAGCGAATGTATATTTTGAAACTTCAGGTCAAAAGATCAAAGTGAAAACATCGGTATGTTGAGTTGGCTTCCCCTCCGCCAAAGTGAGCTACGTCCCGTACTCCATGTCGACTCCGCGGCGCGCAGCCTCCACAGCACGATGACAGTGAACAGTCATAAGAGCAGTGAGTCGTGGAGTGATGCAGGTAATCGAGTGCTTCGTTGCATTCTCAAGCAGCGTCATGCGGTGCTCGGTGATGATATTGAGCATACCGATATCCAACATATCATCCCTTCCGAGCGCTGGGAAGCTCTTATGCGCGACTTTAACATGCTGAAGCAGACTGTAAACAAGCAAAACGTTAAAGAACAGCAATGCATATCTATAGTGTGACTCGAGCAGCACCTTTAATGAGTTACACAACGGAGTACAGGCCCAAATGAAGGAAAACCAGATCGTCGTGCTTGGTAATTCGCTCTTTCGTCTGGCAATGTGCCGGTGCGTTGTCGAGTGCAATCATGATCTTCTTCCTGGCGAAGGCGTCTTGGTACTCGCTGAAATCCTCGCAGATGCTGTCCACGAAGGCAGGGCTCAGAGATGACTGACTACAAACTAAGAGGGTAGAAAACAATTATGTTCTGATTCCCTCTGATCGTCAGCGATTATGATTGCAGCACTAATTATACACATTTGAGCACTCAGAATGTCGGTTTTCAAATCGACATTCAAACCGATTTCTAACAAATCGGCCGGTGGAAACTAGATTGTTGCTTCCGAAGGAAATCCTGAAATGAATTAACCCCTCGAAACCGGAGATTTTTCGAGTTGTTAAGCTGCATATGCAGCATATCTACACTTGGAGTTTGTATGGAAAGGGATGGGGTTGTGCGGGAGCTGCAGGAAGATCGGTCAATGCCGGGACAGAAGAGAGATGTGCCAGCCTAAGCCTGCCTTATGCTGCATATTTAGACGCCTCAAATTCACTGTAGGCTGCATAATGCAGCTTGGTTTGCGGATGGGGCACAACGATGACCTAACCACTTTGGCTTGCCCACCGAATCACGATTTTAGAATTTTCGAAATTCAAAGATCCATACAAAGACAAGGATAGTAAGACGGGGTGTCACCCCCACATTTTGGAGTCATCATTTGGTGTGTGAGCAGTGCCTCTACAGTCAATACAAAAACCAAGAGTGGAAAACAGATTGGCAGATGAGTGGCGCGTAAAAAACGCAGCCTACGACTGACTAGACGACGGCGTGCGGCGCTTCTTCCTCGCACTTCCTGGACCTTTTTTTGAATGGCGCACACGGATCGGTTGGGCGATATCGTGTGGGATCAAACGACCGCACTGCCACTCCGCGTGCCAAATGTCCCAGCATGTCATCGCCGAGTCACGAACCTTGCGCCTAGCCTGCATGCACAAGTAGATGTCTCCATCATGGCGGCATTCCCCGCAGAAGTAGGCAGATGTGGGTGGTCGCTTGCCCTCCGTGCGCAGCGACGAGCACACTTTGCAAGCACGCTGTCACCGCTTCGCTTGTGAGCCTTCGTTCCGCCACCGCTCGCCGATCTGGGCTGTGTGTGAGCTGGTGGAGACTGGCACAGAGGTGAGCGGCACCGGATCCGCTCGTACTGGCGCTTGCTCACCCCCGAATGCGTTCCCTTCGTACATGTCTGTTTCTTGGAGTTGGCACAACTCGAGGTGCAGGCGTTTCATGTACTTGACGTGACTCAGTGCCTTGGTCGTCTTGTTGTGGTGGTAGCACTTGTGGATAATGTATCCGTTCACGATGGCGATGTCTATCAAGCCGAGCACGAGCGACTTGTAGTACTTCTTGAAGCGCAGCGCCCGCTGGATCGAGTATCTCTGAAGCCTCAGCTGATCATGGACGTCTACACCCCCCATATAGGAGTGATAGTCCTTCACGACGCGCGGGCAACCCACCTCGTGTTGCTGGCCTCTGGTGTTGCGCCGCACCACTCGATCCAGCTCGAGGCTTGCACCAGTACTCAGAAAGTGCACCGGGCGCGAATCCCACCACGAAATGGCCACCATGCTTGGAACCAACTTGGACCTTGCCACCTTGAAGGACCCGCGCTCGATGCCCTTGGGTCGTGTTTTCTTCTTCTCGATTACTCCTTTGCAGTAGCCCACGCGATTCGTCATGATTGTGCCGACGCAATAGAAGCCCATGAGCAGCAACTGGATAGCGAGCGCGACGGAGGTATAGAATCTGTCAACAACGACTAAGCGCATTCCTTGCTGCCTTGCATCTTGCCCAAATACTGCATGGAGATTCCTCACGACTGCAGCAGGCCCGGACTTCATGTCTGGAGTGTGCACGTCGCTGGCATGTTCCTTCTTGCCGCAATAGACTTCGAAGCTGTATATATGCAGCATAGGAAACACAAATCGCAATTCATATACTGCATAATTCAGGATAAGCATACGCAAAATCCAAAAAAAAACGTACCGAATGCAGTAAGCCGTCACGGCACTGCACAGCATGAAGAGTTTCGTGCCCCAACGATGTGGTTTGTCTTTCAGATAGACGCGCATTTTGTTGAATGATGAACGGCTCGGCAGAACGGCTTCGTCAAACGCGAGATGCGAGGGCGCCACGTAGCCTCGTTCGAATGTCTTCTGCATGACATCCACCACCTTGCGAATTTTCCACGCTCGGTCTGTGCGAGCTCGTGGATCTCCGTTGGAATTGAAGTGCAGATTTCTTGAGATCTCCATAAAGCGGTCGCGGCGCATGATGTGGCCGAAAGTGCCGCCCTCGTCTGTGGTGCGCCAGTGGTTGGCTAGCTTCTCACGATTCGGCGCGATCGTCCTCGCAATCAGCAGCCCGACGAACTGACACAGTTCGTGCGGCATGATAGGTCGCACGCCGTCCAACTGCTGTTTGATGTCCCGCTTGGTCTTCTTCGGGAGAACGGGGTTGAATCGCTGCTTGGTCTTGTAGCGTTTGTAGGCTTCGTCGATGCGTAGTGGCAGCATCTCACGGCGATAGTCATTGGAGCACACGGCAATGTGCTGCCAGAGCACAACCGGGAGGAAATAGAAGAAGAGAGCAACGGGGGAATCTCCATGGCGCAGTGCTTCCGCTGACGGCCCAGAGTACCCTTGACGCAGGCCTGGGTAGCTGGCCGCATTTGATGTTGGCACGTATGGTGTCTGCATGTACTCGTCGACGTCTGGTTCCTCAACGTCCTCCCAGCCGTCGTTCGCCATGTTGCGCAGCACGTTTGCGTTCAGGTTGCCCGCCAGAATGTGGTCTGCTCCCCCGAAGCTCCGGAGAAACTTTTCGGCGAACAGGCACTCTGTTGCGACACCAAGCTCGGTCTGCTCCTCGTTAGACGCTTCCTCGTCGGCTAGATCATCTGGCTGGACCTCGCCATCTTCGCCATCATCCACATCATCCTTCTCCGCTTCATCCCCCGAATCCAAAGCTCCATACGCAGCCGCATCCTCTCCGTCTGTAGTCACGTTCAAATTGTCGCCGTTGTCCTCCAGCATCTCCGTTCCACGTGCGGCAGTGCACTCCTCGTCCTCATCCGTTGGCTGATAGTCTACAGTATGCAGCGTTGCATTCAGGATAGCAAACAACGTAAGGTTAGCACAGCATACAGCATAACATATAGCACAGCATAAAGCACAACAAACAGCATAGCATACAGCGTACCGTCATCTTCGTCAACTGCTGACGCGACGGTATCGATGTCATCTTCCGAGTCAGACGCTGCTGCCACACGTGCACGAACTGGAACAGGTGAGGTGGGAGACGGGCTCCTGGTCGGGACGGCCGACGGCGCAGGAGCCGGCCTACGCGTTCGTGACGTGGTTGGTGCAGGTGCTGGAGGGCTGCCAGACGTAGGAGCAGACGCAGGAGAAGCCGTGGGAGACGATAAGAGAGTTTGGGGCTGTGATGGCACGGGAAATGGTACCCCAGAAGTCGATGGCGTCGCCGGCGCAAAACTTCCAGCTTCTGCAGCGATTGCTTCCGCCAGAGTACCTGCGTGTGTGTCATGGGCCATACGAGCGGTCGTGTCCAAAGCTGATTGAGCCGCTGCTTCCACAGCACGAGCCTCGCGCAGTCTGGAAGCGTGTTCTAAGCACACGCACACCACACAATAACAATCACCACATTAGATCCCCCGATATGAACGCTCACGCATAGCACGCTATAATACCGTACCGTTCAAATAGAACTCGAAAACCGCTTGGTCTCCAAGCAAAAAGTCGACCCCTTCCTTTCCTTTCGGGTCCCCGCCTGGCCGGATGTACATGAAGCGGTCATCCAAGCTGCTGGCGGGTGGTTTCTTGTGCCGCCAGGCGTCCGCTTTCAGCTCGCGCCACGCCTGCTGGAACGTAACCGCCACGGACGCCGGCTGGTTGCCACGTCCGCGCAGCATCTCGGATCTTGATCGCTTGAGCACCGCGCGTGAAAATTGGAGAATGAGCTGAATCTGAGGCTGTTGGCAGGCGAATTTGGCGGGAAAGCGGCCGTTAACTGTCACATTTGATATATGTCAAACGCACGGTCCTGACCCTCGCAAATTCTATTATCCAGATTTTTGAAAAACGCAGAGCTTCCGATCCCTGTGGGATGGAGTGGTACCTGTAAAAAAAACGGACGAAACTAGGGTTATTTTTATACTGGAGTTTGTATGCCTCTGATGCAACGGAAATTTGTTGGTATACTGAATCCAAGTCAATTGAGTTCTTAAGCTGCATAAATGCAGCTTAAGAACATGTCACAAATCCTTAAGCTGCATTATGCAGCATACCGGTCTCGAGGGGTTAAAATGGTGCCTTATTAGAACAATATAAGCAGTGAATCCTGATTGATTCCCGCGGTGGGACTCCTTCGCCTACGTTGCCGTCGGGCAGTCGGTGTCTCCGCGGATAGGCGACCTCTCGCAACATAATAAGTCCCAAACATGTTTGGTGTGTAAAACGGGAGATAACTCTTAAATAGGGTTGGAGCCTAATTTTGTATACTTCAACAGACTTTAAATCGACGAATTTAGAATCCGATCAGACAAGCTGGCCGGTTATCACAATACGCCAAAAATGTAACATATTTTTACAAAAAGACATTGGACAAACCAATGCCAAAATTAACAGGTGATTAGCTAATAATGAGTGGCAGGTGCACAAAACCAAAAACGGAATGACTAATACGGGGAGGCGCAACGCAACGCTGAGCCAAACACTACAACTTGCAAGTTCACGAAAGTCCCTCCCCCACTTTTGAGACAACTGTCCACCATTGGCGTACTCTTTTCGATTAATGGAGACAAACCGTGCACACCGCAAGCCCCGTGTGTTGTGTCCGCGCTTGCGCGTGGTCTCCCACGCTCCCACGCTCCCACGCTCGCCGACACGCCCTCCCTCCCTCCCTCCCGCCACGTTCTCTGGCGGACGGCTCTCGGTCCTGCCCACCTTCGCTTACTTGTTCTTGGCCGTCTACGACCGACGCCTCCA
>MBAC02005616.1:0-11507 GCA_001712635.2 Nothophytophthora sp. Chile5
CGGCCTCACCATCTACGACGACGCGGAGCGCTCGGCGCTGCCCGCTTCGACGCTGACGTACTCTGGCTTCACGCACACTGGCCCGTGCGAGGTCTGGTGTGACGACACGAAGGTGCTGTTCGACTACGATTGTCAGACGACGTACCCGGATATTCCGGCCACGATGGCGTACGACGAGTCCTTGTGCGCGAACGCCAACCGCTTGACGATTTATTGGATCGGACTGCACGGCGACCCGTGGCAGGTGTACACGGACTGCGTGTGGCTGGAAGGCGGCTCTGGCAGCGGTTCGGCACCCGCGGCTGTGGGTGAGGGTGCTTCGACCACGACGTCGTCCAACTCGACCACTACGACCACGGCCACTACGGCTCCGACTGCCACGACCGCTACGACGACGGTCACAACGGCCCCCACCGCCACCACCGCTGCTCCCACCACGACTACGACCGCTCCTGCTGCTACTACTGCTACGACGACGACCACGACGGCTCCGACTGCCACGACTGCCGCTAGCTCCACTGCTGGCGAGGCGGAGACCGAGGCTCCTGCGGCCACCACTGCCACCACCGAGGCCCCTGCCGCTGAGACGACGGACGCTCCGGCTGCCACGACGGCCACCGTCGAGAAGTGCAACCGTCGTGTCCGCAACTAAGCAAGAAACCGGAGAGACAGGAGAGAGTGGACTAGATGTTCGTCTTGCCTTTTGAAATGTCGTCAAGTACAGAATGCAGCACCGAATCTGTACCATGTATTCGTAAGATTGATGTTGCAACAAGTGATTAATCGCCAGCCTTCGCTTTGCTGTTCGTCAACGCGCAGCTCTCCATTCACGCGAGGTTAGACTTTATCTGTCGCGGTGTTACGTAACTATAGTCTTGTTGGAAACTTTTGTTCGTTCACTCCATCAATAGCACCACACGCTATCAACATCGTTGGCAAACTGCTCCAATCCCATTTTGCTGGTCATCACTTAGCGAGACAGAGTTCACTCCGATTTACTGGTTGTTGTCTTGTTCCACTTTGCGCCAAATGAGGGTGTTTTGCATCGGTGCAACACCGGCGGTGTTGCAATCCCTCCTTTACACACTTCGCAAATACCAGCTGCTCCTTTCGATCATTTGCAATCTCTGCTCGGTTAACGAAATTCCAGCTGGCTGAAGAGCTGTCGTTAATCTGGATCGCTTTTGCACGCTGGTCATTTGGCAAAACGGAGTCGCGCTGTGCCAGGGCGGATTCCAAGACCTTCGACATCTCAGCATTTGACTCACACTAGAGCTCTCACTTTTGAATTCGCCACCGCTCGGAAAGCAACAGACATACCGCCGTGCTGAAGATGAACGTCCTCGCTCTGCTCGCCAGCGGCGCCGCCGTGCTCGCCTCCGTGCCGTCAGTCCTGGGTCACGGGAACATCGTGGACCCGGCGGCTCAATGGGTGGACGGCTACGCCGTGAACGGCTGGGGAAGCTCCATCGTTACCGACGTGTTCGGCAGCTCGGTTGACAATTCGGTGTATGGCTACGGCACGGACGGAACGCTGGCCTTCTTCGAGGCCATGTTCCCCGAATCAGGCTACGACTCGCTGGGCCAGTTCATCGACGCCAACCAAGTCATGTACAGCGATGCAGTGGATGTGGAATGCGGCTACACCGTCTACGATGATGCGGCGCGGTCGACGATGCCTGCGACCAATCTGACCTACACGGGCTTCACGCACCCGGGCCCGTGCGAGGTTTGGTGTGACGACAACAAGGTCCTGTTCGACTACGACTGCCAAACGACGTACCCGGATATTCCAGCCGGCGTCCCGTACGACGAGTCGCTCTGTGCGGATGCGAATCGTTTCACCATCTACTGGCTCGGCGTCCACGGCGACCCGTGGCAGGTGTTTACGGACTGCGTGTGGCTGGAGGGTGGCTCCGGCAGTGGATCGGCGCCCGCTCCAGTCACTGATGCGTCCAGTACGACCACCACCTCCAGCTCCGCCACCGCTACCACTACCACGACGGCTCCAACTTCGACCACGGCCACCCCAACTACTACTACGGTGACCCCAACTACTACTACTGCCACCCCGACTACTACTACTGCCACCACTGCTACCTCAACCACTACGTCAACCGCTGGCTCTACAGCAGCCGAGGCGGAGACCACCGACGCTCCTGAAGCCACCACGGCTGCTGCTACTTCGACAACTGCCACCACCACCGTCACCACGGAGGCCCCTGCTGCCACGACGGCTACGACGACCGAGAAATGCAACCGCCGTGTTCGCAACTAAGAAGTGCTGTTGAGGAAACGCGGTGAAAGAGACGATTTTCCAGTCGACGTGTATGTAGGCGGGGTATGCCGCACCGCGAGTGCTTACGTAGTTGGTTTGTCTCCGTTAATGTATGTCACCACCACCAATTTCGCTCGCACTCGCCTGCTTGAAGACAGAGAACACAGTGCTCTTGTCTTTGATTTGCTGCTGGCATATCTCAACTCACTAGGCATCGCTCGATGGAAATGCTGTCGAATTAGGAAAGCAACTCGTGCCTCCATCCAGCATATGGCATCGCAAGGTGGTCGGGAGCTTCAAATTTTGAACTTTCATCAAACAGCAGTCAGATTTCAATTTTCAACTGTTTTAGTGTGTTTTCCGCCACCTCCACTTTAATGACATCCGTGTCACTGCACTCCTTTCACGCACAAAATGATTCTGAAAGGATATGTTGAGCACGAACGAATATCCTGGGAGACCGCACAGAAACTGGCTGAAAAAGAGATTCCAGCAAACTTTGCTTTCCTTTAGCTAGCCGAACGCTATTCGAAAGGAGCAAGGCCAGCGTATAATGCTGCTGTCCATGCTCACAAGCTCACGAGTTTTGAACCACATCCTTCAACATGTGGGCTCAGAAATGTTATGATGAGACAGGAAGACTCCGGCGCGGGACGGACAGATGGGAGCGAGCGTCCGTCTGTTTCTGAGCCTGTCAATCTGGGAAATGCTCACGCTTTGTTTTGCCGCACACAATTGAGCTTTTACATCACATTTCCCAGATATAAATTATGCGGGTCCGTTTTAACCAAAAATCCAGCCATAAATAAATAATATAGCAAGCACAAAAGCTAGCTGACCCCGTCCATGTCGTCCGCACCACGCCAGACGATGTGGAAGAAGCAGCACTCGCCGTATTTCACCCACCCGAGCTCCCAATTCGCGCTGGCGTTCTTCCAATTCGATTGTGGAGCAGCAGGCAAGCATTTTGGTATTCGCGATCCCTCTGCCTTGTTCTGGCGTGTGCTGCTTCGAGTTCGAAGCGCGTAGACAGCGGCGGGGATGTCGACGAACGGAGAGGTGCGTTCTGAGCCTTCTTGGCACGGAAGCGGTCGAGCCAGATGACTGGCCGGACGTTGAGGTGGCGCTGGAACCGATTCTCACCATTCATGTTGCGTCCTTCGCTGACCTGCTACAGAATAACGGAGCCACGGAGACCAACAACGGCCAGACCACGACCAGCAACGCGCAGGCGACAACTACAGCCACCAGTTCGCCGGAGGCGGCGTCATATACCAACAACGACAACAATCAGCAGGATAATGGCGGATCGTCGGCTGCCCAGAACGGCGGGCAGTCCTCCGGCAGTCAAGAGGGTGGCGGACTCGGGAGTGAGTCAACATCGATGCAGCCCATTCAGGGAGGGTCTTAACTGGCAGGTAGACTTCACTTACTAACGGCAGTGCTCGCTCTATCGTTTAGTTCCTGTGATCGTCGGCATCGTGGTGGGCTCCGTGGCAGTGGTGCTCATGATCGCGGCTTTCGTCATCTGGTACAGGCGGACAAAGCGGTCTTCGAGAAGTCCTCGCTACAGCACGAGCCACTACTACACTGGCACCAATAGCAGCAGGAAAGAGCGGGGAGACCGCGTGGTCAGCAACACCATCCCCATGGCCGTGCCGGTCACAGGCGAGTTCTTCGACGAAATCACGAGCGTTGAGATCCTAGGGCGACGGAGCCAGATGGAGGAGAGCAACGTCGGCGATTCGTGGGAGGACCCGGAGATCCAAGCTGCTCGCATCCCGATGGAGCATCTGCGTGTTCAGCAGCTGATCAACCGCGGCGGCTTTGGCGAGGTGTTCCTCGGCACATACAGAGGTCGCGCTGTTGCGGTCAAGCGCCTTCTGCCGGACAGACGCAAGAACATGCGAGAGGTTGACGCGTTCATCGCCGAGATCAAACTCATGCTGTCGATGGACCATCCACGCATCGTGGGCTGTCTGGGTGTGGCCTGGGACGCTGTGACGGACATCTCGGCCGTCTCAGAGTACATGGAAGGCGGCGACTTGCGCTCTGTGCTGGTGCGTTTCGAGCAGGAGGAGCATCGCGCTCATGGGTTTGACGACGACAAGCTCAAGATCGCGCTTCACGTGGCGGAAGGACTGGTGTATTTGCACGCACTGGACCCTACGGTGTTACATCGCGACCTCAAGTCTAAGAACATCCTTCTCAACAAGAATCTGGACGCAAAGCTGACTGACTTCGGCGTGTCCCGCGAGAGCGCCGACGTCACCATGACTGCTGGCGTGGGCACGTCGCTCTGGATGGCGCCGGAGGTGATGATTGGCGACCGGTACAACGAGAAGGCCGACATGTTCTCCTTCGGCGTGGTGTTGGGCGAGCTGGACTGCCAGCAGCTGCCGTACTCGCATGCCACGGAGTCTGGCACCAGTCGGAAGCTGCCGGGCACAGCCATCCTGCAGATGGTGGCGTCTGGCCAGCTTCGCCTGGAGATCTGCAAGACGACGCCGAGCGGCATCCATGACTTGGTGATGGCGTGCACTTCGTTGACCCCAGAGGAGCGCCCTACAGCTGCCGAGGCGCTGGAAACGCTGCAGGCCATTGCGCGGGAAACACTCACCATCTCTTCCCACGGATGCGACGAGGAGATCGATCTGTAGAGTCGACAGAGTCGACCAGTTTGACTCCAGCAAGGCGCGAGAAACATGTACAACTCGCCATCATGCTGGAGAATTGCATCGGGCAGATCAGGGAGAGACCGGGCCGGACATGAAGAAGCGGCGCGCGCGGCGTGGGCCACCGGGAAGGCTCTGCAAGCCCAGAGACACCCAGCCTGTTTCCTGGAAGCGCCAGGAAGGGACGCGCTATCGTTCACATCTCTGTGTCGGGTGATCGTGATGTCAAGTGGATACTTTATCAAAGTCATGCATGGGTAATTTAACAGCACGGCCAAGACGGCATTTGAGTACCTTGTGAGCACTGAGTGCCAACTTATACAAGGTGTGACGCAGACTACTGTGGGAGCTCGATTTCGTCCCATTTCTGATTCTGTCCCTTGAGTTGGCAGCCCAAACCCTTGCACATCATTCGATCATCGATACGGATTCACGAACCCGACGTCAGGAAATAAGGCGAAAAATTGCAAAATTTTTATCATCGTGTTTTGCAAGATGGCGTCATTTTCAAGCAAAAGTCGCCTCGAATTCTAAAAGACTGGTAAATTTGTAGAAACTCAACAAATAGAACGGCCGCGTTGACCATCGAGATGATCGCTTCTGGGATGTGGGTGGGACCGACGGCGAACAGCTTGTTCAGCGGATCGCCCCGCCTCGAGCAGAGGCGCGCCCCGCGCGGGCTCTCGCCGGGAAGCGTACGGTAGGCTAATCTGGCAGGCAGCGAGCGGAGCAGACGCGTCCGTCTTTTCGTCCGGACAGCGGGCTTCGGTGTGCCGCGGGGCTGCGGAGCTCCCTTCTCCCAGTCTTGCATCTGCCCTCCGATCGCGACAATGAAGGAGTTTTCGCTCGAGTCGCTGGTGAACACCACGGTACGCTTGCGTGCTGGCGTCGCGTGCGGTGGTGGCTTGGGATTCTGGTTTCTTGGTAGGCATGGGGGGCACGGATTCACGTTGCTTTTGGTTCTGGATGGCGTGCGAATGTGTAGGAGACTGTGATCAGCACCGTGACAGACGCGCTGTTTGGCAGTGACAGCGGCGATGGCTCTGGCGAAGAAGCCACGACAACCACGACAACGACCACAGCGACGACCACTGCGCCTGTTTCAACCACCAAGACCCCAACAGCAACGACGAAAACGCCTACGGCAACCACCAAGACCCCAACAGCGACCACCAAGACCCCAACGGCGACAACGAAGACGCCGACTACAACGACTGATGCCAGTTCGACTTCTAGTTCTACGGTGACGACGTACTTAAGCACCGAATCGGAAAGTTTGGACTCTGACGGCACCACCACGACCGCCCCAACATCGACCACTCCCACGCCGACATCTACGACAGCGAGTGTTACCAGCACCCCCGCTTCGACTCCGACGCCCACCGCCACAGCATCGGCCTATGATTCCACGCAGGGCATCGCGTCCTCCAGCAGTGACGGCTCCATGTCGACGGGCTCGATCGCAGGCATCGTCGTCGCCGCCGCTTGTGTGCTGTTCGTAGTTGCCGGGTTCATGCTCTGGAAGAAACGGGCCAAGAATCGCCGGAGCTCCATGAGTTCCATCGACAAATCGCTGGCAAGCTTCAGTTCGCAGGCCATGCCGATCGCCCCCACCAGTTTGACCGCCGCCGCCGCTTTCGGCACACTCAACAGCGACCGCAACCGCCATAATGAATGCAACATGGATACGAGCCTCTACAACAACAAGAACAACGGCAATCCGTTCCTCAGCAGGGCTTCTACCGTCCCGACATCCGAGCCAGGAATCTGGGACGACCCCGTGCTCGTGGCCGCTCGTATTCCGCTGGACAAGCTGCAACTTCAGGAACTGGTGAGTCGCGGCGGCTTCGGCCAAGTGTTCTCGGGCACGTACAATGGCGAGACGGTCGCGGTCAAGACGCTGCTGCCGGATAACCGCCACGACATGACGGAGATCACGGCGCTCTTCGCTGAGACCAAGGTCATGGCTGGTCTGGAACACCCGTGTATCGTGCGTTTCGTCGGAATTGCCTGGGATTCGCTCAGTAGCGTGAGTTGCGTGTCTGAATTCATGGTCGGTGGTGATCTCCGAGCTCTGCTTGATCACTTCGAGGAGAGTGAAAGTCCGCGGTCGCACGGCTTCGACTTCGAGAAGGTCAAGATCGCGCTGCATGTGGTCCACGCACTGACTTACCTGCACTCCTTGCAGCCAGCTATTCTGCACCGTGACCTCAAGTCCCGCAACGTCTTGTTAAGTTCGCAGTTGGACGCGAAGCTCACGGATTTCGGCGTCTCTCGAGAGCGCTCGGACGACATCATGACGTCAGCGGTGGGCACGTCGCTCTGGATGGCGCCGGAGGTCATGATGGGCGGCCGTTATGATGACAAGGCGGACGTGTACTCCTTCGGCGTGCTGCTGAGTGAGATCGACACGCATTTGATGCCCTACTCCAAGGTGAAAAACGCCACGGGACGGAAGCCAACAGAAGCCGCAATCCTGCAGATGGTGGCTCTTGGTAATCTGCAGGTGGAGTTCTCGCCTGAGTGCTCCTCGGAGATGCGGGAGCTTGGACTGGCGTGTATCGCGCTGGATCCGTATGAACGACCGAGTGCCGCTGATGCGCTGTACAAACTGCAGCTAGCGTTGAAGGATCTGGAGGTCCAGGAAGTGACGCTGTAGACCTGACAAGCCAGGTATTAGATAGTAGGTTAACGATTATGAAGCAAAGGTTGTCGTACAAGGCGAAAGTCGTAAGTTTTTGTGTCATTATTGGGATAACAACGCGAATGTTTAGCACGCAAAACACAGGTGATAAAACTCGCCACAATCGGCGGCTTACATGTTAGACTCTCGTGCTGGCCAGGTCGATCGCCGTGTAGGGGCCGTCCTTGAGACCCATCTTGCCGTTGATGGAGTCCATCTGGCCTTCCATCCGCTTCTTGCGCCAGTGTTTGATGCGGATGCTCGAGTACCCCACGATGACGACCAGGAGAACCAGCGCGAGGACAGCAAGCGCGTAGCTCCAGCCACTCGACCCGTCGTCTGTGCATTGGTCCAGGATGTCGGTTGTGAGCGTGGTCGTGCCGAAGATGATGCAGTCTCCGAGTCCCATCGCACGCAGTTCGTTCATGGCGTCCATGCAGGCCGAGTTGTTGCAGAGTTGGCTGGTGTAATTGACCGGCAAAGACTCCTCGAAGACGTTGTAGAGGTCACGACAGTCTGGATAGAACGTGTTGGCCACGTCGATGACGGCGGTGAAATTGCATGACGCCCCATCAGAGACGCCCTCGGCGCAAACTGAAGCCAATACGGTGAGAAGCACCGCGATGAACAGCGACGTATCCTTCATGACTTTCGTGTTGAAGTGGAGAGAAGCTGGAGGGTGCGAGAGGCTCTGAAGCGTTGGACTCGAATTCGAAAGTGAGCTGCTGGTCAACAACAGGATTTTTGACTCGCATCAACCCATTGCTGCTGGGCATGGCTTGCAATGCGAAATGTCGAACGATTGAAGCAGTGGCGCACAATGGGGTGGACTGTTGGGAACCGGTTGTTCGAATATAGTGCACATCTACCCCTCCGTTCAGAGATGGATAGCATCAATAGCAGCCATACTCCATGCAAGCGTCGCCCCTCTTCCTCCTTTTCTCGCCGATGGGAGGCATCTTCTCGGGCGGGATGCGTTTTCGAAGCTGAAGCGTTGACAGTGTCAACTTTGCGTCAACTTGCACGGATAGAAAAGAGCACATGGGCTCACCGAGGGAGAACGAGCGGATTCACAGCGGAGGCGAAGGCAGAAAGAGGGGTTAAATCGTGGCCTTCGTCATCCGGGCATGAATGAATCCTCACGTGAGGAACACGACAACCTTCACGGTTGCTCTTCACCGCTGAAGAACGATTTGTTCTTCATGTGGATGAGTCCACCGCTCATCCATGTTCCGAACCTACTCGCCGCACGAATCCTGTATTCAGGTTGCTGACACCCGAGAACATACGTTTGTGCGGGCTGTCTGCAGTGCTCGGGTACGTTGGTAGTCATGTGCGTGCCTTGACTTTTGGTAGCGTTAACAACATTCGTGTGCGTTGGGGGTGCCGATATCATGCCATACATGTGGAGATCGGAATTGCCTGCAGCTCAGATTTAACTGAATGGCCAGCGCAAGAGGGTGTTTCAAGTGGAAATCGCTTGGGGATGTGTTTTCCACTTCAAGTTGTACTCGGTATACCAGTACGTACCGGTATACCCAGGCGCTGCGTCCTCCCTCACTTCGAATCCAGGAGAACACCACGCAAGCAAGAAAGACCCGCCTCTCCTCGTCCTTATCGGACTGAGCTGGTGGTCATTGCATAAGCTCCCATTAGTGTAACATCGATTGGTCCCCACAAGGAGTGGAAATTCGCTCTTTTGTTGTTGTTGCATTTTCTGGAAGGCTGACAAAAAGAGAATCATCATGGAACGAAGCAGCGCAGAGAACGATCGTTGCTGCGATTGCAGAAGCAGCTGGGGTAGCGGCGGTTGGAGGCGGGCTCGCGATAATAGCCGCTGTTGGGGGTGGTGGTGAACGAGCTGAGCGGGCACCGCGCAGTCAACGTATGCCATCCCGCCTCGCGTTTCCACACGGACAGCGAGTACAGCGTTGTGTGGTTCAAGAAAGAATACCGCTGCCTCCGCAATGCTTTTGGCTACATTCGCGAGCTAGGTAGGAGCAATTGGCAAAACGTGAACGAGAAAACGGCGCTAAACTCGGTGTTCGTTGTGCGGGATCGCGTTGCAGTCACCCTGTGTTATCTGGCGCATTTGGATGGACTTGCAGAAGCTGCCAAGACTCACGACTTGAGCAGGTCGTCTGCGTCTAGCAAGTTGTTACTGTGGTGTTCTCGAGGACATGCATCTTCTTACCAAATAATGATGGTGAATGGCAGGAGGCTTGAATCTATCTGTGGCTACCAATTGCTGCTTGGCTGTGAATGGCACGCTTGGGCCCGATGACTGTCGAAAGTCATGCCCATCGATGAACGCCCAGGTAGTCGTCGACCACCAATGCAGCGTTCGCAGCATCGGATCCGCCCCGGCTCAGCAAACGGCAAGTCCATCTTCAATGACATGCACATGCACTCCCAATTTTTACAATCTATTGGCACCACCAAACACGTGATCACTCCGTATCCAAACTACGAAAACCATACCAGCAGAGAACTGTGGAGAGAGCCAATGGAATGATCAAAAACCGGTTCCGCGTCCGCTGAGTCAGATGGAAAAGTAGCAACCGCGCAAATGGCCAACAATATTCTGGCGGCAGTAATTCCGCACAATATTATCGTTGGTTTTGGAGAGGCGATGGGGCCTGGCAGTATTATAACGTGCCGGCACCGGACACAAACCGAGTCCTATCAGCGCGCGGAAACACACTGCGTTTGACATGCGAGATACCGATCCGCTTGAGATCCTGGTGAAGTGCTTGAAACAAAAATTGTAATTCACTGGGCTAAAGTTTTGGGTTGATTGACGCCTTTTCCTCACGTATTCAAATATCACTTTTGGGTTGCTCGTTTATTAATTATCATGATTGACAGGGCAAATGTGCAAATACTTTATTGTGCAAAACGAGAGATGTCTAATCCGCTGGTATGTATTACATATCACATAAAGTATCATATAGAAAGATCATTTGTGGGAGAGTGCGAGCAGCGATGGGACTGCAGTCGCCATCTCAGTCAACATTGCCACGTTGGCTGTCAGCTTGCCACGGATTGTCGATAACAGTTTCGAGCACGTAGAGATTTCAGCGAGAAATGCAACGAAGGAAACCTGTTCGTCACGAACATGGAGCCACGGCGCCAGAGTAAGGAAGGGAGGTGGTCTCGAATCGAGACGTTCGCCTAGTTTGGCGCGAAATGAAGAGAATGATAGCAATGCTCGAGCGAACCTAAAGCCAACCAGATGTCAGACGCTGCCTCTGATCGCTTCATGGTTCTGGAATGTACCCACAGTCTGTGGGTACACTTCAGCGCCAGCACCTGTGATCCACAGGAGATAAGGATGTGGCAATCCACTGTGGTCAGGCTTTTGGTCGCGGGACAGATAAAGTCGTGTGTTTTTACCTATGGATACACACTTCAGCGCCAGCACCTGTGGGCCACAGTTTCAATAAAGTGTAGGCCGCAACTCGCTAGAGTCCAGCAACGTCGATCGACAGCATGGAGTGGCAGCAAATCCTTGAACGCAAGCGGACAACTCCATTCTCAGATGTGATATCTGATACCGTGCTCCGAAAGCAGCCAATCTGTCAGTCAGTCAATCTGTCATTCCGAGGTCGCTTCCACCCGACAATCGAGCTCCCTCATTCCCCAGTTTCCCTCGAAGGAGCGGACCATTCTATCCCGCGTTCCTCCCTCACGCTTTTCGATTGAGACTCTAGCTCACTCGATCTGAGCCTCACGATTGCGCGATAGATAGTACCCCCAGCCAAGCAGCCTCTGCTCTTGACGTCCACGACGTGAAGTGATGAGCGCATCCACCGGAGGCACCACGCTGCAAGCGATCGACGTCTACTCCGATGGCTCGTGCTCCGGCGCC
>MBAC02005618.1:0-19500 GCA_001712635.2 Nothophytophthora sp. Chile5
CACCACACACTCCAACGTGGTGGCCCCACCCCGCTCCACACACGCCGTAAACGTTGCGCTGGTGGTGCTCTAGGCTCTCTTCCATCCTTTCTTTTGCAAGTGGAGACCTTCACCGGTTTAAACCGTGTCTTCACGTTGACGGCGAAATTGGAACTTTCCTTTGTGATCCCGGTCAGACGTAGTGCGTTTTCCTTGTCGATAAAGCAGTTTCCTTTTCGCCGATGAAGCTGTGGAGGAGCGGCTGCTGTTTTCTTTCGAAAGCGCCGAAAACGGCAACGTCGAGTGGCTGGAACAGATGAGTGGAGTTGGCTGGTAGGCAAATCAGCATAATGGACAGCTCGCATGTTGCCGTGGTCAGTTCAATAGAGTTATGGGACGAACACCCGTCCATAATGAGAACAGTCCATATTGAGAGCAAGCCGTTGTGAAATTGTTGCGGAGACGGATGATGCGAAGAACGCCAGCTAACGAATGAATAGCGTTGTGTTTATGAACTCCGAGTCAATCATTGCCACTGCTGCCCCGCTAATGCCACAATTCACCATCACGTTGAGTCACACAATCTTGCTCGGAAATATGAAGACGGGAGGGACAACGAGCCCATCGTCGCTACCACATGCAACGATCGTGAGACGAAAGCTTGAATGCACCTCCGGAGTCCACACGTTTCCAGAGCCGCAGAAAGCGATGACGCGGTGGCTTTTCTTGTTGGATTCAAACGATGTTCCCTCCATACGTGAATTTATCTCCTCCTTGACGTATGACGCGAGGAGGTTTGGGATTTTGACCTGTGATAGCCTCTTCCCGGATTCCCTCCCGCCGGGTCACAAATAATGTCCGCGGAGGAAATGCTGGGTACCCGACGGAAAGGGGTCGGATCGTGACCCGGCGATGTCCATCGTGATGGTCTGGAGCTCGAGTATCTGAAACTGATACAGCTGATCTGGAGATGAAGTCTGGCGCTACTCGGGAAGGGAGAAGACCCACGTCAAAGCAATCGCCAACCGAGACCTCAGACTAAATCTCATATTGCCTCTGAGAATACCCAGTCCAGATAGATGAAACTTAAGGATGATTGAACCCAGGTTCGAGGAGTCCCCGTTGTTCCACCGATGGAGAGTCGCAATTGCAGGAGGATGCTCAAGGGAGAAAATCAGCATAAAATCTAAGCAGAGTTCGTTTTACCTTTAAGCGCGCAAGTGCAAAAGTGACAGGGAATAAGCGCTCCAGAAAGAAAGCAATTCCCCTTTACCGACGGATCTGGGAAGCCCCAGGCGTGAAGCTGTTACTTCATCCCCCCCCCCCCCTTTGTATAGAAATGTTTCCGTGTGTTATACTCCAGTGCATTTCATATCCCCGGAGAGGGCAAGGACCCTCTCTGAATTGCGAATTATTTCGTCCCTTCATTGAGATGTGGTGCGCGTGTGGTTTTTCAGAATTCCCGAGTGTTTTGGATTCGAACCTGATTGACTCAATTTCCGGCTTTGATCAGAGCCGAGAGGAGTGCAAGAAGTGATTGTGTATTGGCCATTTGTCTCGGCCAAACAATAGAAGAGGGACAAGAAGTGTGTATGTGTGTATATAACTCTGTATTTTGAATTGAAGTGAAGGAGTGGTGATTCCCAGAAGGGCGTCTACAAAAGAGAGTTGGTGGCGAGATCCAAACATTGCCCCTTGGGATACACATTGTGATCGCCGACTAACAACATGCTGGATATTCGCAGCCCGCTGTGCAGAGTGGTCTGGATCCCTTCGGTTGCCCAGGTCCATTCTGCCTGTTCGGAGTATGAGACATGTGTACGTGTGACGAGGCGGATGCCAAATGTACACTTCTCGTACCAATTAGTCAGCGTGTCGAACCGTCGCTGCGCATCCGATGCGTCGACACTATTGCGGGCCTTTGATACAGACCGAGTGGTGTGAGCCGACAGAACAGGGTGGCGCTCCATAAAGCGTCGGTACCAACCATCACCCACGCAGCGCCGGAAAAACCACTCGACGATCGCGCTTGCCTTGGCAATAACCGCGCCACGCTCAACAGGATGATGGGCCTGCTGGTACCCGACCACCCACTCGCAAATGCTCTCCTCGGGTTCTGGGGGCAAGAGCGGCGCGGAACCTCGGTGTTTGGGATCTTGTGTCTCGCAGCCAAGCACAAGGCCGTCTCATCGCGCGCCAGTGGTCACTGAGGAAATCGACGGCGTTCTTCGACAACGCCCGTTTGCAGCCACATTGTCAAAGGGACCAACACATTTATATGAGCTCTAGCACGAGTTCGAATTCGGTCTCAACGGTGGCAAGCCTGCCAGAGATTTTACGTCCGTTGAACGAGGATCGAATCGCTTTGCATAATCTTGCCGCAAAGTGTTCTGGGATGCAGTTGCTGGATTCGTGCGGAGGGGCTGCGCAAGTGATGTGTCCATTGATCGCGTGCGCGCAGTCTACGGCGAGCAGCTAGCAATCTGTGACGGAACCTTAAAGGCACTTCGTGCCGATCGAGTTAGTGGAGGTCACCATTTACTGCGTCTTTAATATCAGATCTGCAAAGCCAATAACGAACAAGTCTATATAAGAGGTTATTTGGCGGTTCATTTGCGGGTGTTACGAACATGCAAGGTCGTTGGTGTCTGCACTGGGACGATCATCACGCATCGCACGTTGACGCGACACTCTAATCTTCGGTCTGCATGGTCTGCATGAGCTGTACACTTGTATATAGTTAGTGCGTCGATCAGCACGAGCACCCGGCGCTGAAGGCTGTCATGCCGACTGACATAGTGTACGACGGAGAGGCCAACCACATGGCGTGCGTCACTACAGCGCCGAACGTTGGACGCCACTGAGACCTCCACACTCACCAGCACGGGAGTCAGCACGCTGGCATTACTGCCAACACATATGGTCGACGGAACGACTTCTGCAACACGCCGTCACAGCAGCCTTCCTGACGGTTGACAATTAAACGGGTCTTTTGCGGTCTGGTAAGGCTGCTGGTCGGGTATGTGTTATCGTGTGGTCAGGCACCAGGTCAGCCTGACCAGGTGCCTGACCCGTAAAGTACTTGGAAATAAATTATCATAGTAATACCGAATAATATCGGTATGTACCTCTCAGAATAAGTGTGCCCTTTCGATATATGTTATTGGTGTTTTGTGACACACCAGCTCTGGCTAACTTTTCCTCCCTGGCTGGTTCGTGTCTAACGCTGGGGTTCATGGTTCACCTAGTAGCAACTGTCGGGCGGGTTGTTCGGATGGGCGCCGATGGAGAAGAACATTCAGGAAGGACAATACAAGAGTACGCACATGAGCAACGGTTGGCTAGCAATGGCCATTGAACTGACTGGAGCTCAGGCATCATGCCACAACTCGACAGTATTGTATCTGCCCATTTCCAAAATGGACGGAGTTCGAGAACTCTGCCCCTCGACGACCACTGTGCACTGGGAGGGTCATGCGTACACGAAGGCGTACTCTTCTGGTCGCAAGACTACCTTCCGCTGCAGCTACTACCGGAGTTCCAAGTGCAAGGCCCGCGTCGACGTGATGGCAGACGGCTCCTACCAAAACGCCGTACCCCACACGTGTGGAAGATCGACTGGTAAAGTCAATTCGGGGGCCACAGCAGAAGATGGTCTGGCCAAAGCTGTCGAGGATGTTGTAGAAGACATGAAAGATGAAGTCGACGCCCTGGCGGTGGCAAATTTAGCAATGGTGCCAAACAAGATTTGGGAGCTGGTACGAGAGCAGTTCACTTCTTCGCGGATGATCCATGGTCTGACACGTGAACAAGTCGTCAGCCGGGTTTATCGGACTCGCAATCGCCACTTCGGCTCCACCATCTACGGTCGAGTCGAGGTTCCACCATTGTCTCCGACGAAGGCGGGTGATGCCACGTTTTTCCAGTTCCACAACACTTATGTGGACGACAGGAAAGTCCAGCACCTTCTCGGCTGGGGACATCCTGCACTGATTCGGCTCCTGTTCTACAGCCAGACTGCGCTCTACATTGACGGCACGTTCCACTGCGTACCCAGTCCGGTCTATCAGTGCATCATCATCATGGTGCATGACCGTGGCTCCAATTGCTTTGTGCCTTCCATGTATTTCCTCGCCACCAACAAAAGTGAGTGGACGTACTGGCATACGCTCCACTGCGTGCAAGCTGCAACTGGAATGACCATGGACGTCAGCACGGTGTCATGCGACTTTGAGCGAGGTCTCATCAACGTTGTGTGTGACCAATTCTCCGATGCAGACATTGTTGGTTGACTGTTCCACTTCAAGCAAGCCGTTCGACGCAAGATGCTCAAGATTCGTATTCCGACGGAAGAGGTCACTGGAATGATGCTGCAAGGACTCCTTGACTCACTCACCGTGATTCCCCATGATCGCATCGACCCCCACGGAATTGACTACGTGGTCAACAAGTTCAAGGCCGCCCAAAACGAGTGTGGGAAGGAGTATTCGGAGTCGAAGTGGGACGAGTTCTGGGCGTACTTCAGGAAAACGTGGTTGAAGACGTATACTCCTGACTTGTGGAACATTCGTGGCATTCAGCGTACAATTGTCAATCGCACCAACAACCCGCTCGAGAGGTACGACCGCGAGCTGAACGGTTCGTTCCCGACGAGCCACCCCATCATTCTCACGTTTGTTAGCGTCATCGAGAATCATGCATCACGCTACGTGGCGTTACTAGAAGACATTGCGCGCAAGCGAGCTCGCGCACCACCCCACGGAACCTATGTGGTACCGCCAAAGTTCATCGTGTGAGAAGACTGCTGGCTAGGTAAGAATTGGGGCAAGTACTTGCGCGAACCTTTCTCGGGTGACTTCACACGCGCCTTGGTTTTTTTCTTGCAGTAGATCCGATGCTGGCGGATTGCGTTGGACTCAGTGTCCCGATGCCCACAGTGTTGGCACAAAAACACCTTTTCGTCAACACCAGCGACTAAATCAGGCTCGAAATTTGTCTTCGCAACGGTGACATAGCAGTGGAGGTGGTAATTGTCATGTTCGTACGCCATGCCGCAGTGGATGAGATCACCCCGAAACAACACAGCATCCCCTGGACGTAGCTCCAGCAGCATTGCCTTTGTCTTGTCGACTGTATCGAAGCAGCTGGCGAACACTTTTAGACGCGTCTCAAGCATCAAGACTACAATCATGCTGCACGGGATGGCGCCTGGGTATTGCTTGGTCACTTCAGCAATCGTCTCCGGGATGAAATCTTTGTGTGGGTCCTGCTCCTCTCCACCAGCCACAGAGTGCATGAACGAGTACGTTTTCGGCTGGTAAAGACTGTCCCGGGAGCGCACAGCATGCGACACCTGCTGGTGTAGTATCTTCATCGCCGTAGAGAAAGAGTTGATCGCTCCCGGAAGCCGAGACTGTCGGCGATTAGGATCCTCCACCTCGCCTCCCACCTCCAGGAACACGGGCTCGTACCGGCGAGTCTTCGCCTCGTCGACCAGTGCCGCTATGGTGTCGTCGGAGAGCTCTAGTACCATGCGTTGCCAACCGTAGGGGGGCAGCGCAGAGCATGTACTCATCGCTGCGGAGGCCACTTCCAAAGTGACGGGATTGAAGCGGAAACGATTTGTGAAACGGAAACGGTTTTAATCGGTTGTATAAATTGGTACATCTGTTAGGCTCCGGTTTTAGTATTTGCCGGGTAAGGTTCTGGGTCGGGTATGGAAATTAATTTATCTTCTTCGTAATGTATTCGTGGGTATGGTGCAGGGTCTGTCTGACCAGACATCTTACCAGACCCGCAAACGACCCGTTTGATAATCTTCCTTCCTGGCGGATCTCCTGGCAGAGCACACGAAGGATTGTTCCCATGCCCCGTCCCCCTGAGCGTTATGAACTGTATAAGCTGACTTCTCGCTTCTACGGCGACCCCCACTTCTCGCGTCGAGCAGAAACTACCTGCGGGGGTGTTGGCAGCAGCACAGAGCAGCAGAGCGTTAGGAATTAGAAATATGAGGGCAGCAAGCCCGCGCGTGCTTAGCCTTGCCTGGTCTGACGCAAACAGCTGCCAACACATACACTCAAGGCAAATATCTACCAATAAGATTGATGTATGCTTGTTAATGTCCAATCAAGTGCGTGTTGCACAGACCGTGGCACACATCGCCCGCACGAAGGTGATACTTCGCGCATGTGTCCTGGCCTGCAACAGCTGTGGCTGTCCACACAGAGAGAATCGGAATCGGCCAGAATTTTACCCACTGTGAAATTCGGGTTTTTAGAAAAACCCAACCAGCTATTGACAATGAGTCTCTGCTTTTTTTGCCGACGACGGCCCATCATTGACAAACAACGAGCGTGGAGCAATCAAATCAGATCATGCGACGCCAAAAAACCATCATCATTCCTCCAAGAACAAGCACACAGAACAATGAGCGCGACGCCGAATGCGCCGCCAGCGCTACTCTCGGAGACTGAGTTGCTGGATGTACTCACGAGCTTGGACGACGTTGCCGAGAGCGCCGCGGAGTCCGGATTGAATACGGTACAGTGCCGTCTCTCCACGGTGGCTTCGCCCCTGTTTGCTGGGAGTGTTGTACCATTCTTATTTGGTCTGTAAATGCCTCGTTGGTGGCGATAGAAGGACGTGGAGATGGAAGAAGAGAGCAGCGTATGGGGACCCTCAGTGAATGTCGTGCTGGACGGGGACATGTTCGCTTCGGAGAAGGAGTTCGAGAAGTTCATGGATGCGCTCGTGTCCGACGAGGTCGCAGTGACGCGTGCGGAATCCAAGGCCACGCTGTCGCCACCTCTCAGAGAGGGCGAAGCTGGTGTTCAAGCCAAACGTGTGCCGCCGCCCGTTGTGGTACAGTCTAAACCTGCACGGAGAAGTCGGAAGCACGAGATCGACCACCTTCGTGCGGTCGCGGCGGAGCTGGAGAAGCAGCTCCGAATGCTGAGTCGATCTCCCAGTCTCGACAAACCTGGCGCCACCCAATTCTGGAAGCGCGTGTCCAACCGGCTACTTGAACAACGACAGCAGGCTGTCGTCGAGAACGCGAGGCTTCGACGTCTGGTTCGGGAGCAAGTGTCGGCCGTCAAGACCATGCAGCGTTCGCTTGCAAAGACTCCTGCCTTGAGCGTGAGTGGCCACTTATGTATGGCCTTGGTGCTGCATCCCGAACAAAAGCTGACTGTTTTGTGTGTGCGTTTGCATGTTTGTGAACAACTCAATTCGCCAAATTGAAGCAAACGGACGTCTTCCCAGCACAGGGGCAGACAACAGTCGTCCGCCGCCAAGCAGTATCCAAGGAGTTATACCGAGGCTTGTTCCTCAACTTGTCGGCTCTTTACAGCACTGGAATCGATGCCATGCTCCAGCAGGCCGGGGTACCAAGTCCAAGCCCCGACGGCAGCAGGAGAGTCAACATCGAGATGGAATCAGATTCCAACTGCGGCCTTCGGATGTGTCTGCAAGTCGCGGAAAGCAGGATACTGCCGTTCAACTTCCGGCAGATCGGCGACCAGGCCTGGAAATACCTGACGGACACGAACGGACACAAAAACTTCCAACTGGTACGGCTTGATGTGCTTCTTGATCGCGTGCATTATTGATAACGTTCCTGTTTGTGCGTGCTCTTGGCATTTGTTTGCTGCATACTAGGCCTTTCAAAGACAAGGGAACGAAATGTTTGGCCGTTGCACGTTGAACAGCTCTGTGGGCCCCACACACTTATTGGGAGACGTTGCGGTTCGGCAATACGTTGAAGCGAACAAGTTGACGATTGTGTGGGAGTGCGAAGGAGATGTCCATCAAGGCGATTCGCGGACGCACGTTCAGCCCAAAGGCTGGTGAGTCAATGCGTGGGTCAATGAGAGAATGGGATTGTGTGACGCTAACTCATGGATGCATTGCGTGATGGCTTGATCATGCTGCTTGCTGGTTAGGTGCGTGTTTGAACCTTCGGAGGACGACCCAGAGCACGCCACGATCTTCCGCAGGTGTGCACTATTGACTCCGGTGATAGCAGAAGGTGCCAACTCCGATGCATCCATCGGCGCAACGACGGAAATGGTGCTGGAGAACTACAAACAAACGGTGGTCTACATTTTCGACGGGATGCTCGCGTCGCTTGGGCAAACTTGAATGTGCCATGCATGGAGATGCAGCCGCTGCCGCACCGTTCTCGCCACCATCGTGACGGCTCGTTATCACCAGAATGCAGCTGAAAGTCGTTTGCCGTTTTGATCTCGGATGATGCAGCATTGAGCAAGTTCATTTGTGTGGTGACGAGTCTGATGCTCGAAATCGTGAGGGCCTCGTGAAGCCCAAGCTCGAGGTGTCACCAATCGCGAGGAGCGGTTCGCTTGGTTATCAACCTAGAAATGAACATTGATGTTGGATCGCAGTGGAAGTTGATGACGACGTCATGGGGAAGATTGATTTCTTGACGGCAAAGGAGCTGTTCGAACACCGACAGCAGCTCTTGCAAAACGAACGGAGTCGGATGCCTTTACAAGGAGCAAACAAGAACTCACCGCTCAAGGCGCAGCTTGTGAATTTTACAGCGATGGATATCCATCCCGCTCTTCTCGAGCACATGCACAACTGAGCTGTGCAGACTTTCTGGGCGGTTAGCATATTGCTTCTGGCCTCCAGGCAGCAGTGTGAACACTACGGGTCTACGAGATGAAGCACCGCAAAGTCACATTTCCAAAACGTGTCATTTTCGGTTCTCCTGACATGTTGGAGATTGCTTTGTCGGCACCACCCGTTAAAGCGCCAGTCCCAATTCGGCACCAGAAAGATGCAGCCATTCACTTGCTCTGCGTGACTCGTGATTAACCACTGTATCAACCACTGCATCAACTCCCAGCAAGGACATCGAAAAGAGGAATTGGCGTCGAAAGCGAGTACTTCCACGCGCTTTGCGTGTAGATACAGCACCACGTCGAGCCGAGTCCACTGGATCGCATTCGTCATTGCGAGATGCGCATTTACTTCCCCATGGTTCTTGTGAAACCACTTCACGACCTCAAGATGGCCGTTTGCGGCCGCATCAGCCATCGTATTGACACGGCAGCCCTCCGAACGGTTCTCATGCAGCCACTTCACCACACCTAAATGCCCATGGATGGCGGCACCGTGCATTGCTTCCTCGGTGCAGCCTTCGTCACGGTTGTCGTGCAGCCACTTCACCACTCTCAGGTGACCTCTATCAGCAGCCGAATCCATCGCTAACGTCGTGCAGCCCTCACTTCTGTTGGCATGAAGCCACTTCACCACTTCGAGATGACCTTCAAGAGCCGCCCAATTCATCGCCGTTGTTGTGCATCCCTCGCTTCGATGCTCATGCAGCCACCGCACCATTCCCAAATGACCAAATCTAGCCGCCCCGTCCATCGCCTGTGTTGTACAACCTTCGTTTCGGTGTTCATGCAGCCACTGTACAACTTCCAGGTAATTGAGCTTTGCAGCCAAATCCATCGCCAAGACCGTACACCCTTCCGTTCGATGCGTGTGCAGCCACTGCACAATCTCCAAGTGGCCGGCACAAGCAGCCCAAGTCATGGCTGCGTTGGTACACCCTTCATCGCGATTGTCGTGAAGCCACCGAACGACCTCGAAATGGCCTTTTTGGGCAGCGCCATCCATCGTTGAAGCATCACCGCGTTCGCAGTTATTGGCGTGAAGCCACCGCACGACTTCCAAGTGCCCATTCTCGGCTGCTTGTTGCATGACGTCCCCTGTCAAAGCCATCGCCAATTTGGAGTGGAGCCAACGGAGAACCTCTAGATGTCCGTTCGCGGCCGCTTCTTCAAGCGTCGATGGCTGTGGCATCTCTCGTGGAAAGCACGAGTGCACAAATTGCAAGTAGGCCAACGCACCGTCCGCGGCAGCCACATCCCAATCGACTCTGTCGCTCGGGATCGCGCAATTCGCGAGCAGCCACCGCGCCGTCTCCCAGCGACAGCAGCTCTGCGCACAGAGGAACGCGTCTTTAGCCTCTACAGCATACTGTCCACACAGCCGCTGGACAATGGCCAGGTTCCCCGCCTTCGCGGCGGAGCGTAGCACCATTCGCACGCTCTCCAGACGAGGAGGTGCGTGGCCCAGCAGCCACTCCACCACCTTCGCATGGTTGTTTTCCAGCGCCCTGCACAGCTCGACACAGCCCCAGTAGCCACGATCTTGGTGGTGCTCGAAAATCCACTCGAGAACGTGTAGCTGGCCGTTCGTGGCGGCGCCATTCACCGCTTCGTTCATGAACGCGCCAGGGAGATAGCGCTCCGCCAGCCACTGGAGCGCTGGCAGGTCCCCATGCGAAGTCACGAGCTTCGTGGCGGCGTTGAAGACCCAGCGACGGTAGAACGGATCCAGGTCGGCTGCAGACTGCCGTGCTGCGATGTACTGCATGAGGCGGAGGCTGTTTGTCTGCTCGTAGCTCTGGACGAGCGTCCACTTGCAGGAGAACTCGTCGAGAAATGCATCAAGGAGTCGCGTTACATGGGACAACTCGCCTTCGGGAAGGCAGTAGCGACGCACGATTTGAGGGGCAGTTAGCAGCGGGTATTGCTCTGCCGCTAGCGGCCTCGCTGGTGGCCCAGAAGCGACGGCAACGCTCGTCATCTCCAGCAGGTCGGACGGAGATGCGAGTGCTTTCGCGAGTGGTCGGCGACCGCTGGTCGGATTCCACGATTTCGTAGGCTGGATATTGTGTCACCAGCAGCAGCACCGCCATTGATAGGGTGAACTTCAACCAATCGAGGGGATGAGGGTCAGGATTCCAAGCTTGCCACAGCTCGCTGCTACTCGGCTCATGGCGCGGGACTGGAATTGAGCACGAGCAGATCGACAACCCTCTGCCTTCATTCATGACCGGGAGCAATGGTCCAGCAAAGTTGGCGTGTGGCCGAGAAGGCATCATAGATACACGTACATGCCCCAGTATCACCCTTCATGTTTGATATCACTGACATATTATATATTCAAATTCGAGTGGATCCGATATCGGAAATGGAAGGTCTCGTTCAGTGGAATATCAAAAGGAGACGGAAAAGCACGACTATCAACCATCATTCCGACACTCCGGCTCAAGGGCAAGCAGAAGAACGATGAAAATGCCGCAGTTCATGCCGCCGCCGGTGTTCTCGGAGGCCGAGCTGCTCGACGTGCTCACCGGGATGGACGATACGGAGCACTCACCGATGGAGAGCGGAGCTGACAAGGTGCGTGGCCTTTGCTATGGCTCTTTCCGCTCGTGAACCCGCTCGTTTGCTCACGTTAAGTACGATCGAACCTCCAGAGTGAGACGATGGGAGAAAAGAGATCTCCGCTAGGACCGTCCGTGAATGTGGTGCTGGATGGAGACGTGTTCGCGTCGGAGAAGGAGTTCGCGGAGTTCATGGAGTCGCTCGCGCCGGAGGACGAGGCGGGCGTGGCAGCGACGTCGGACGACACGATGTCGGAGACCACCAGCTCGTCGTCGCCGCCCCCAGAAGGAGAGGAAGCAGCGCCGAAAGGCAAGCGGAAAGCTGTCTCTGCCTCTGCGCCGTGTAAACCGACGCGGAAGCGACGCAAACACGAGCTCGACCACCTCCGTGCGGTGGCGGCAGAACTGGAGAAGAAGCTCAAGAAGCTCAGCGAGCCGCCTAGTACAAATCAACCTGGGGCCAACCATTTTTGGAAGCGCGTGTCGAACCAGATGCTTTCCCAGCGACAGAAGTCGGTGGGCGAGAACGCCAGGCTTCGAGAGCTCGTCCGCGAGCAGGTGAAGGCGGTCAAGTCCCTCCAGCGCACGCTCTCCAAGACCCCCGACTTAAGCGTACGTTACTGTCATTTTGTGTGCCTTTCTGCTAAAGCTGACCACTTTCTGGTATTTTGGTTACGCTATGGCAGAAAATGGGGATCTCCCCAACGGATTCCGAGCACGGAACCACGATCCGCCGGCAACCAACGTCGAAGGAGCTGTACCGGGACTTGTTCCGCAACATCTCATCCTCGTACAATTCTGGCGTTAGCGCCATGCTGCAGCAAGCTGGCGCCCTAAATCCTAGTGTTGACGGCAACCGGAAGATTAACATGGAGATGCGGACAGATGGCGACTGTGGGCCTCGGATGTGTCTGCAAGTCGTGGAAAGCAGGCGGATCCCGTTTAACCTCATGAACGTCGGAGAGCACGCTTGGAATTTTCTGTCGGGCGCTAACGGACACGACGATTTCAAAATGGTAGGCTCCTGTGTCAACCTGTTCTTATATGCCTCAAATATCGAATGAGTTTGACGATTTGTGCTGCTGATAGGCCTTCCAAAACCAAGGAAACGAGATGTTTGGCCAATGCACGCTGAACAGCTCCTCCGGTCCCATGGAATTGCTCGGCAACGTCGCCGTTCGGCGATACATCGAAGCGAACAAATTGACGTTCATGTGGGAGTGCGACGGCCATTGTCCAGTCGAACTGGACTCGCTGGCGTGCATTCGCCAGACGGGGTGGTGAGCCAATGCTCGGAGCCACCGGATGTGATGGTGTTGAGCTAACTTGCTGCTTGTTGCTGCGCTTTCTGTTTTAGGTGCGTGTTCGAGCCTGCGGAGGATGACCCCGAGAACGAGACGATCTTCCGCACATGCTGTCGAATGACGCCGACCGTCGCAGATGCCTCCACCTCGTTTGCGGACTCGTCCAAGTCCATTGGGGCGGCAACCGAGCTAATTATCCGGAACTACGAGAAAACCGTCGTGTACATCTTCGACGCGGTGCTGGACTCGCTGGTTGAAAGGGAGACCTGAAGCTCTCGCAAGTTGCGCCGGGCGAGGCCTTGCACGTTCAGTAAGATCCAGAAATGCATCCATGGAAGGAATGAGTTCTTACAAGTTGCACCTGCAACTCTTCTTGGCATGTCCATGCTGCGTCCATCCACCTTCTGGACGTCCTGGCTGAGCATCCACCTGCATTTTGTATACCCTCGCAATGGAATTCGTCTGTGCGTGAGCTTCTTGCAAACGAGTCGCGCTGGAAATTCCACAACGTCAAGCCTGAACTTCTGCCCTTTCAAGATCCAGATCTGCATTCTCAACACAGGGTGTTATCTTGCACTACTCACCGAAACACGGTATATTCAACCATCGAGGGATCCCAACGACGGTCGTCAACACTGGAGAGCTCTCCGCTTTTGCGATTCCCAGGCATTCCGACCAAGGTCTTACTCCGACTATTCGAATCTGCTTGTCAGCGACCGCTTCATTCTTCATTTGGCCAAGGGCGGACCGGCTCGAGCACCATGGAGGAGGACCGCACGCTGACGGAAGTGCTGGACATTTTCGACGACTTCCTGCAGGAGGAGCACTCGGCCGTGGGCCACTTGGGGGCCTCGTGGTCGACGCCAGCGCGTCCTGCGGACAGCCGCGAGTCACACGACGCGCTTCGCTCCGGCTTAACCAGTTCAACGAACCAGGAAGAGCTGCTGGATGGCGATGGAGACGACGGCACCGACGGCTGGCAGACGCTGCAACAGCACGGAGATGACGTCGACGGGGACGTGGGGGACGCGGCGGAGAAGGAGTCGCTGGACGACGACCACACGAGCTGCAGCAGCTTCGAAGCGACTGCGGAGGACCAGAAGCGGGCGAGTGACGAGGCTCTGGGCAGCGCACGCGGCTCGAATCGCTACCAGAAGCGGCAGAAATACGAGCTGGAGTACCTGAAGAGCAAGGCGAGGGAGCTGGAGACCGAATTGCGCCGCGTGGAGATGGAGAGTCGCGCCAAGATGGGCGACTCCATGTGGCAAGGCGTGGCGCAACAGCAGTCCGTGGCGCGTCAGCAATCGCTGGGCGAGAACGCCAGACTCAAGAAAGAGCTGGAAGAGCAGCTCAAACTCTCCAAGGCGCTGGAGAGAATGATCCGCAAGCGCTCGTTCTTCACGGTAGGCCCTTTACTTTTGCTGTTGGTCGTTGGTATACGCTGGTATACGCAGCAAGATAGCTCGTCACTAAGCCGCGCGTTCTCTACTTTGCTCTCGTGTTAGCCACTCGATGACACAGCCAATCAACCTGCCCGACGTCGTCGAAAGTTGGCGGACACTTCGATCGAAGAGCTCCACGCCAACGTCGCGGCAGAAGCGCTTCGTGTGGACCAAGTGATGGCCACGTCGCGCGCAGCGGAGCTCAGAACGGATCACCGCACTATGCGCGTCATGTCCAAGCGCGACCCGAAAGCCGTCAGTGGGGACGTCCTGCTCCTTGAGGTGGTGACGACGCGGCGATTCCCGTTCCCCTTCGACGCGGTTGCAGGCGTGATCTGGCACTTCCTCGCAGACGCCAGTAACCTCGCGAAGATGTCGGGCATGGACAGAGTACGACACACGGAGCCGAGTCCGGAGGAACTTTGCATCGGTTTAGCTTGAGCTGGCTGGAAATGACTCAATTCTGTGGAAATGATGGTGTTTTGGCAGGAAGTGGACGATTTGGGCGACGCGCTGCTGGCCAGAACGACGTACACGTTTCCCGTCGGTGAGCGCTCGGCAGAGATCAAGGCCACTGCGGCTTTCCGCAAGACTGTCGAGTCGGACTTTGTGGTCTTGAACTGGGTGTCTCGCGGGGAGTGCAAGGCGAAGCGAAGTGCCAAAAGCGCCTTCGAGGTGCTAGAGAAGGGGTGGTAAGTAGGGAGGGAGGGGCCGTGTGCTGCTTTCCGTGTCTAATCCGATCGACATGTGTGCTTGCATCCTCGAAGGACCAAAATCGAAGCTCTCCCTGGAAACCCTGGCGGTTGCATCCTTCGGGGGGTGAACCACGTCACTCCGACTGTCTGTCCGTCCGAGACAGACGTTGATCAATCGCAGTCCCCGCTCACGGACCCCGAGACGCCAGATGAGACCGGATACGCAGAGGAAATCGGGATTCTCACGGAGTTGATCTTCGGCGCGTACGCCAAAGCTTCAGGACGGATCTACGCGGCGGTGCAGAACGTGTTGATGGAGCAAATGGTGCACGTAGGGGCCAAGACTGAGTAGATGCAGTTCAAGCACCAAGGCTCATGGTCTTGCCTGTGCGACTGGCGAACATGCAGAGCTGATCGCATCCGCCGCTACTTTCACGTAGTTCGCGTTGCTCTAAGTAGCACTTCGAAGTACGAAGAGAGGAAGACTATCATGTGAACACGCGAAGAAGCCCACCGCCCGGTCGTTTGCTTGGTATCCTTCCATTCTGCCTAGCCGATCTCCACTCGCAAACGCGCAAATCCCGCTCTCCTGTAAGCGCTAATAGAATCTACACACACAAGCCCGGCTACAATCCGTCGAAGGCGCTGAACTTGTCGCCACCCGCTTGCTGCGGCTGCTGCGGAGCATACGGGTCGTAACCGGGCGCCTGAATCTGCAGCATGCCCCCCGGACCAGCGAGCCCCATGTTGCCGCCTTGTCCGTACCCTCCGCCGCTCAAAGGCGCTTGCTGCTGCTGCTGCATTCCGTACGGCGTCATCTGCATCATGTTGGGGTTGTACTGCTGGTTCATCATCCCGTTGTTCTGGCCGCCGTAGTTCATCCCTTGCTGCTGACCCATCGGGTTTGCTTGCATCCCCATAGCGTTCTGAGCTGGATACGAAGGCAGCGCAGACGGAGCAGCACCGCCCATACTCATACCGTTGAACACGCCGCCACCATTGGAGCCTGGGGCCGGCGCGATCGGCAGGGCAGTGAGGAGATTGCCCGTGTCGAGAAGGCCACTGGACGTGCTGGATGTCTACTCACGAGCAACAACACAGCAACAAGTGAGGAACTAGGACGACACACTGGCAGTAACAGGCCACACCACACTCGATCGGTCGCCTCGACGCACCTGAGTAGATCCGATGTCAAGCAAATCAGCATTCCCGTCGTCCTTCTTCCCAGCGCGACGACTCCGCGCGCTTCCTTTCTTGGCAGCCCGACGGCGTGCGGAAAACGACTCGGCGCGTTCCGCCGCCGATTCCCGCTGGCCACTTTCACGGTGGCCACCTTCGCTCTGCCGCTCCATCCTCGCGGTTTGTGTTCGGCTACTGGACGAGGAGCTGGAGTTGCCCAAATAAAACGGATCATCCGAGTACCGCTCCGGTCTCTGGTTTTGAGGAGCATCCTGCTGAGGCTTCTTCGGCGCGACGTATTCCTCGGACAGCAGCTTATTTGCCGCCGCCACCCCAGTCTCCTGCTCGCGCGAGGCTTCTGCGGCCCGTACGGCGTCCGACAACCCCGAGGCTGCCGTGATCCCGGTCGTGACCGTGTTGACGGAGCTCTGCGAGTTGAACGTCTTGTCTCGCTCGTTGATCACGGCCTTCAGCATGTCCTGGATCTTCTCGCACACCATGTCGAACTGCGAGTTGTTGAGCGTCGCTTCCCACAGCAGCGGGGCGACCGCAGGGATGATCAGCTTGGCGGTGAACTCGGGGCCCAAGTGCTTGCCCAGGTTGTCGTAGCAGCCCAAGATGCACATGCACGCAGCGGGCGTCTTGTCCTCTTGCAGCGTCTGCTGGAGCGTGGGCAGGACGCTCTCGATCAGCAGGTCCTTGTCGAACACGTGGAACGACTTGGCCAGCCAGAGAAGCGCGTTTATCCGCACCGACGGCTGCGGCGGCGTCAGAATCAGCTTGTTCACACGCGGCAGGATAACCTGCTTCAAGATGCGGTACTCGAACAGACTGGCCTGGTCCACGATCTTGTTCAGCACCGTGTCCAGGATCTCCGGGACCGTGCTGTCCAGCGCCCGACACAGCATCGGAACAATGTGGTCGCGGATGTAGCCGTCTTCCGCCTTCGGGATGAGCGTCTCCAGCTCCGACACGAACATCAGCATGCACTGCACGGGCTCCGTGATGGCCAGCAGCGAGATCATCATGGGCGCGATGGAGTACGAGAACGTCTGCTTGTCCACCTTGGCCACGATCTTGAGCAGCGGCGTGATCACGAACGGCGCTACTGCCTTGTTGATCACGGCCGACTGCAGCGCCGGGATCACCATATCGCGCAGCACGCGGGGCGAGAAGCCGTCGATGGCGTCCGGCAACGTCGTCAGGAACTTGGCTTGTGCCGCCGGCTCCTGTTCCACCAGACTCTGCAACGTGCGCAGCGTCTTGATGGGGCCCGAGTCGAAGAACTGCGACGACAAGAACACACGCGCCTCCGGCCGCTTGGCCGGGTCCAGCGACAGCAACGAGCGAATGGTGTTGTGCAGCGCCGCCGGGACGGACGACGGGAACGTGATCGGATGCAAAGACTGCACCTTGTAGCCATGCGTCATCTTGTTGCCATCGCGCACGTCCAGCACCGGATTGCGGCCACCATCGGCACGCGGAGGCACGAACAGCTCGTACACCAGCAACCCTAGCGAGAACATATCGGCGCTACTGCTGAACTGACGCGGCTCCGTCACCAGCTCGGGAGCGCAGTACTCGAGCGGCGGCTCCCAACTGCCTTCAATCGCTCCCGTAGTCGGGTTCCGCACGCCCGTGGAGGCATCAAAGCTGAAGTATTCGCTGCGTGAGGTCTGGCCAGGCTCCACGACGCGGCAGAAGCCCATCCCGCCGAGCTTCCACTCGCCCTTGGGGGTGATGAAGATGCTGTGCGGTCCCAGACTCAGATGCACGCGGCGTCCTTCGCGATGGAGGAAGCTCAGCGCCTCGCCCACATGCATGAGTCCGCAGGCGAGTTCGAACTCCGTGAGGCCGATCTCCAGCACCTCGGGCGTCACGTTGGCGATGTTGGTGAAGTTCTTGCAGGCGTTGGCCAACGAACAAGTCACTCGCTCCGTCACAAAGCAGAGCGAGCGACGACTCTCTTCAAAAACCTCCTCCACCTTGAGCACATGCGGATGGCGCAGCAGCCGCAGCGTCTTCATCTCGTGGCGCAGCACATCCAGCACGCGGTCCTGCGCCTCCTTGTTCTTCATCCGCTTCAGGTCGTCCTTGTCGAAGACGAAGACGCTGTACTCCTGGCCGTTCTTGCGGTGCACGGCCGGGAAGATCTTCCACGCCAGCTCGTGGCCGCCCGAGGCCGTGCAGTCCTTGGGCGTCTCGTAGTGCTTGGTGAACTCCTCGCCCAGCATGCCCTGCACGCCCGACACGGCGGCCGATGCCGCGGCCGAAGCCGCCGTCTGCACGGCGCTGGAGAAGCGGTTCAGCATGCGAAGGGAGGGGAGGACGACGGCGACCGCCGCAACCTGGAGGGACGAGAGACTGCTGCCGTGTCAAGCGGCCAAGCGCTGAAATGCGGGGAGGAGACGGGAGAAAAACCTCGCGCTCTGGGGAGAACTGCAGAGTGAATGCGTACCCTTCGCGTACCGCCGTGGCGTCGTGAAGGCACGAGGTACCGTGCATATGGTACGGCGTACCGTCCACGTGGTACAACTGAAGCAGCAGATCCTTTGGTGTCGTGGACACAAGCCCCAAATCGAGATCATGCTGCGTCGCCCACCGCAGCTGGGGAGAACCTGCTCGTCAACCAGACGTCTGTGGGTCGTGTGGAGGCCGCAGAGCTGCTCGCCTGGGTTGCAGAGGTCGCCGCTTCGTGGCTGTGATGGTTGACTCTGCCTAGAGCCCTGCTGATCAACGCCATATTCCTCTCGTACCTACTGCGCGAGCTCTTCACGACTCCGCAGGAGCTGCTGGGCGGCCAACACGGCGTTCCCGAACCACGTGCCCTTCTAAAGCAGCCGGCCTCAATACGCAGACGTTGTCCGTGCTGATACCGACCTTGCGTTGAGCCAGGAGGCTCGCTCTATCGCCCGCTTCCTCCTTGCCTCCCCCTCAGCGCCCTGACTTTAAGCCAACCGAACCCGACGGCGCTGCCCGACGACGTCTCGAAAGAAAACCGAGCGAGGCTGGTTACTTCCTCCAGCGAGGATCATAACGAATGCAGACAACTCAGACGCAACGCACAAAGTCGTGGAATTTCCTCAAACGTTTCCATTGTGGATTAGAAACAAGTGACGCACTTGGAGAAGTGTCTGTCTGCTGTTGCTTTCATGGACATGAACCCAGAAACCAAACAAAGCAGCCGCCACCCTACAGAGCGAAGCCGAACTTGGCAAGCGTAGGCTTGAGCTCGGTGTGCTCGGCGTGCACCTTGGACTCGGCCTCGGCAAGACGCTTCTGCTGCGCCACCTTCTTCTTGTAGAAGGCGTCGGACTTGAGCACGCGCTTGGCCTCGAGACGCTTGACCAGCTCGCCGTGGCGCCAGCCCACCTCGGAGGCCAGCTGGCCCAGGACGGTGAAGCGGCGGTTGGCCTTCAGGCGCAGCACGCGCAGAGCGGCCGGGATGACCATGCGCTTCTGCTTGTCGTACGGCGACGGGATGCCGTCGAACACCTGACATCACGAACCAGCAGCATTCCATACGTTAGGTCTCTGCATCCTCAAGACGATAGAGAGGACCTCTCCGACTGAAGTCGTACCTTAAGGCGCTGCAGGGCGGCCGTGCCACGGGCCGTCTTGTGCGGCAGCATACCACGGATGGTGCGCCACAGCATACGCGACGGAGCGCGGTAGTGGATGGGGCCCTTCTT
>MBAC02005623.1:0-22810 GCA_001712635.2 Nothophytophthora sp. Chile5
CCTACTGCTTGACGCTGTTCAGCTCGAAACCCACGGCTGTGGTGCCCGTCTCGGACACGTCGTCGCTGCCTGTGTGCTGCGTCTGCCAACGCGCGTTGTCGGGCACGTTCCGCACCTTCACGCACGAGCAGGACGGCCAGATGAAGGTGGATCGCGTGTGCCAAGGCGCCTGTGTGGACGCCTATCGCGAACGCAACACGCCGGTTTGCGTGGACTGCCACCAGCGGATCGAAGTGGTGGAAGGGCGCTTCTCCGGCCGCATGTTCTCGCTGCCGGACGGCTCCAGTGTCCACGCCGAGTGCATCGACGCGTATCAGATCCGCACGTCGGAGAAGTGCATCCATTGCGGCCATGCGATCGCTGCCATCCCCGGCCGCTTCGATGGGAAGTACTACCAGGTCGGAGGCGGCAAGTGCCACGGCGAGTGTATGGAAGCCTATCAGCTGAGCACCGCCCAGCACTGTGTGCATTGCGGCGAGCCGGTGATGAAGATCGCGGGCCGCTTCGACGGCCGCTTCTACAAGATCGAAGGCGACCAGCTCGTGCACTTTGAGTGCTGGGGCCAGCACCAGGCGGCGGCGGCGCCCAAGTGCGTGCACTGTCAGCAGCCGATCCTGCAGATCCCTGGTCGCTTCGACGGCCGCTTCTACGACCTGGCCAGCGGCGCCGGAAAGGTCCACTTCGAGTGCTGGGAGGGCTACCAGACACTGGCCAACGCCCCCAAGTAAGTGCTCGTCCTGCTCAATGAGTGGGCAACACACCGTCATCTTTCCAGCGATTTTCGACTTCTTCGAGCAGGTTTAGAAGTCCCGGAAGCGGACCGAACCGTCCGCAATAACAAACCAATATATACACCACGCATCTGACCTGCTTGCCGTCCAGCTGCGTCCTCTCTTAGCGTCGCGGTCCCGCGGCGTTGGACAGCTGAGGCGGAGCGTTAGGGCCGTCCAGCGACGACACGTTGGCCAGCCAGCGGATGAGCAATTGGGCCAGGAACTGCGGCAGACGGCGGCGGCGCACGAAGTGCCACACGCGCAAGGCCACGAGCACGACCAGCGCCGCTCGGAACGAGCGGTTGCGCACCCAACGCTGCACGATGCGCAGCACTTGACGCACTCGGGACTCCGCCGCCAGCAGCACCGAGCTCTCGGCCAGCGCGATCAGCTCCTGCTGACGCACCGTGAGTCGCTGCAGCTCTGTGGCCTGCTGCTCCACGTCGCCCTCCAAGTTCTGGACCAGCGACGTGAGGCTGCTGCGCATCTGATCCACCTGCTCGATCTGCTGCGTGAACATGGCGCGGTTCTCGCGGGTGAAGTGCAGCAGATGCGCCTCCAGCTCCTCGCGTTTCTTGGCTTCGTCCTCCACGCGGTCCTGCAGCTCCCCCAGCTCGTCGTAGATGCGCGGCAAGCGCTCGAACATGCTGGCGGACTTCTTGCCTTGGTGACTCGAGGTCGAAGAGCCTCCGGACGCGACGTGGCCTCCGGCGACGGTGTCGCCCACCCCCAGCGAACTGGAGCCGCTGCGAGGGTCCGTGGCGCTCCGCAGGTTGGCGCTGCGACGCCAGTCGTCCACCAGGTTGTCCAGCGCCGTCGTGTAGCGCTTCATGGCCTCCTGCCGCGTCATGCTGCCCAGGTTCCGCCATTTCTCCCTGCGACGTGTGACGAGCAAGTCGGAGTATCAGTTAACAGGAACGAGGTAGATAACTGGTATTGCCTCATACACACAGAATGGGAATTCACGTGGCGGACTTACCACTTGGAGATCTCGAGCTTGCTCCGGCCCGAAGGGGGCGTTGAGGTCGAGCATGGACCCACCGTGGCCTGCTGGTAGTACGCGTAGAAGTCCTTCTTGGGCGTCGAGTTCTCCTGCGTCAAGATGCGGTGCGGACCTGTTGGAGGCGCCATATCAATTCAAAACCGACATCATAGCACGTTACGAACGGCTCTTATAGCGGGTTTGGTCAAAAGATAAAACCTCGCGTAACCCCAAGGGTAACCTCGCGTTTCAAACCTTGATAGGACTCCACGAACAGTACCGCTCCGGCAAAGTCCGTTTCCAGTTGAGCGCACGATTCGCAAGCCGACGAGTGTGCAGTGGCATGCGAGGAAGACGACGACAGCGAGCGCGTGTCCGCGCCGTCGACGTCGTCATCCGCGTCCAGAGTCTGCGACGTGGACAGTGACGCGGCCGCGGACAGCAGTCGCGAACGTACGGTCTGGGCGCCCGTGGCTTGGGATACCACGGAGCTGAAGAGCGACGAAGACGGCGGCGCCAGCGACGGCATCGTGGCGAGGAAGCGCTGACCTTTGCGGGTCAGTTATGGACTGGCTTGGCGGCCTCTGATCCCACGTGAGGGAAAGAAAGAACGTGAGCCGTCTGCCCTTGTTCAATCGGCCACGCCGCCGACGTCAACGTCAACACTGGCATCGTGTGTTACGTAACGATCCTGAGAGGGTATGCTATTTCTGAGGAGCTCCCGAACCCAATCTAAGGGGTGACGACCACCCAACGTAACGCAAGATGTGGAGACGATGGAACCATCTGACGATCGCTCAATCAGTCTGGAGTGCCTGTTGACCGCGCCTCACGTGTACTTAGAGCAAGCGACTATTCACTCGATCGGGCGGTTAGCTCTTCACTTTGATAGCAGCATCTGCAACAAGCCGCAGCCTGCAGTCTGCAGCCAAAGAATAGGAAACCCAAGGCAACGGAGGGGAACGTGCCCAAGGTTAACGTAACTTCCAATTTTGGGATCAGATTTGGGAGCATCATAAGGGCCACTATTGTGAGGAGTGGATCCATGGATAAACCCACCGTCATCTCGCTCGCTTGGTGACGATGGTCTCAGATAGTAAAGTGTCGCCAAGAAGAGAAGCAAGAAAGAAAGACCAAGGATGGTGTCCACGTCGCTGGTCGTGTCGGCCGTGGTGCTGCTGTTCAGCGCGCTGCTGATGCTCGGCGACCACGCGAACCTGCCGCGCTACGAGGAGCTCAAGCGCGAGTTCGCGGCGACCGACGAGCGTCTCGGCTACGACCTCTCGGACTTGAAGGCCCCCGTGCTGTACGGCAAGCCGCTGCAGGTACACCGCAAGTGCTGCTTGCATGTACTCGACGGCCGGATCCTAATGATTGCACCCTTGTTGTTTCGTGAAGGCACTGGCGTATATCGTGCGTCTGCCGGTGATTAACCGCATCTTTTGCAACCAAGTGGCCAAAGACAACAAGATCCTCGAAGTCCGCAAGTACGTGGCCGCTTCCCGCTTCTTTCCGCATGCGCCATCGCCCTCTTCGGTCTGTGAGCTAATGCAGGTGGCTGTGTTGGTAGATTCGCGGCCTCCATCCCGGACTTGCCGCTGTATTACCCGTACATGGAGCCCAAGGCGAGCGACTTTCCGGCGACGGACGACCAGGAGCCGCTTTCACTCGAAGCGTTCAGCTCGAAGGGCGTTCGCACTGCCGAGTTCATCAACGACGACGCCACGTTCAAGCACTGGAGCATTGGCGACTACACGTCGCGCTATGCGTCGGGCGAGCTCTCGCCCGTTCAAGTGGCCAAAGCGGTGCTTGCCGCCGTGAAGCGCAATGAGCAGAGCGAGTTCCCGCTGAATCTCTTCATCGAGAAGCACGACGATGCGATCTTGGCGCAGGCCAAGGCTTCCGCTGATCGCTACGCGCGTGGCGAGCCGCTGGGTGTGCTGGATGGCGTGCCGGTGGCCATCAAGGACGAAGTGCACATCAAAGGCCACCGCATGTTCACAGGCACGTCGTTCCTCGGCTACGAGGAGGACGTGGCCACCGAAGACGACCCTCCTGTTGCCAGAATGCGGGCGGCGGGAGCGATCATCCTCGGGACGACCAACATGCATGAGCTCGGCTCGAGCGTCACGGGCTACAACATGCACTACGGCACGGTGCGCAACCCGTACAACCCGAAGTGTTACACCGGCGGGTCTTCCAGCGGCTCTGCTGCCGCGGTCGCGTCCGGCCTGGTGCCGCTAGCCTTGGGGTTGGACGGCGGAGGCTCCATCCGGATCCCTTCGTCGCTGTGTGGCGTCGTGGGCATCAAGCCAACGTTCCAACGGGTGCCGCCCGCGGCCGCAGACTGTCCGTCGGTCGCTCACGTTGGTCCGATCGCCGGTTCTGTTCGTGACGCGGCGATTGGCTATGCAATTATGAGTGGCGGTGACGAAGCGAGCTTCCCACGCGGCATGACGCAGCCTCCAGTGGATCTGCACTCCTTCGAGGACACGGCCAGTCTGAAAGGCGTGCGGATCGGCTTCTTCAGCGACTACACGAACCACTCAACCCCCGAGATCGCTGCAGCTATCAGCGACGCGTTGAAGGCACTCGAAGCTAGAGGTGCCGAGCTCGTGGAGACGCCGCTGCACCATTTGACGGCCATCCACGTCGCCCACAGCATCACCATCTCTTCCGAGTTCGCGCAGAACCTGGACCAGTATTACAGCCGCTTCGACGAGATCTCCCCCGAAGCGCAGATCATCTTAACGTTCGGTCGCAGCTTCTCGGCCATGGACTTCCTGGCGGCGCAGCGGGTCCGCGCCTTCGCGCTGCGACAGTTCCAGGAGCAGGTGCTGAGCAAAGTGGACGCATTTGTGACGCCCTCCACGGGCGTCACCGCGCCCGAGATCCCCCTTGAAGCCTTCGCGGCCGGGGAGCTCAACTCGTACCAGCTCGGAGCCATTTTCCGCTTCAGCGTGTACGGCAACCTCATCGGCGTGCCGGGCATGGCCGTGCCCATCGGCTACGACTCCCGCGGACTTCCCTTGTCCATCCAGTTCCAGACCGGCCACTGGCAGGAGGACATGATGCTGCGTTTGGCGCACGCCACGGAGGACATGTACGCGTCCACGCAGAAGCAGCCGCAGGTCTACTTCTCTATCATCGACGACGCTGCCAAGCAGTCGGCCGATTGAGTGGCTACCCCAAGAAGCCCTGACTGAGCAAATTTGCTCTGCGATGTGAGTCCTGTGTGCATCTAGTCGGAGCAAGCTTGTCAGAGGGATGAAGCTACATAGCCCACCGGAGGAGGAGAGGAGCCCCAACAAGCGCATAACGTACTTCGAGTGATGGATTTGTATGGCAGCGATGAACCAAACCTGTGTGTTGTTTCTCGATCATCTGATGTGGAGGACAGAGCCAGCTTGCTGGATCAAGACCAGGACTCCATCCATGGTCACTTCCGGAGGAACCAGTCGTGATGAGCCAGATGAACTCACGCCGCGACGATCCACTACAGATTGACACTAGTATCCGGATTCAGTGCTTGATACTTGGGGAGTGGTGAAACGAGAAGAAACTGCAGAGCTTCTGGACCTGGAAACAACCTTGGGGGGACCATCGAGTGCAGCGGTGGCTCGATGGACTGGGTACTGCACATCGTGGCTGCTTTTCGGTGGACGATTGGGCGTGAAGCTGATACACACGTCCTCCACACTGCCGACTCGCTCAATTAACTATGCCGAACGTTGCTCATGGCACGGTACGTGACTCTCTCTTGACCGAGACACTCTCTTCGTACTCGAGGACCATCGGAGCGCTCGCCACAACTGGAGGAGGCGGTGGCGTCGGTGTCGCTGTTGGCAGCTCCACTTGATTCCGCTGGAAGAACTCGGCAAACAGCGCGTTGCACTGTTCCGAGTACTCGAACTCCTGCACAAACGGCCGCATCCACTTGGACAGGGACTTCGCATGTCTATTAGACCGATGCCTCGAGTCCAACAGCACGACCGCTCCGTAGTCCCGACGATGTCGAATGCATCGTCCCAGAGCCTGGTTGAGCGCGCGGAACGCTTGCAGTTTGTACCAGAGCGAGCCGTTCACGAGTTTCGAGTCCGTGCGGCTCTTCTTGTCCTGGTACTCACGTTTCAGCAAGACGTGGAGGTCCATGAAACTCGGGAACGGGATCCCAACGGCCAGCACCGCGCGCGCATTGGCATCCGAGAAGTCAATGCCTTCACTGACTTTCCCGCGGTACACAGCGAGGAAGATCGCCCCTGTCTTCCTCGGCTCTGCGGTGGCGTCACTGCCATTGCTGTTCCATCCACTCGGGTCATCGTGGCCTGCTGTATACCTGGCGATAGTGGTTTTGTACTCGCCGAGCAACGCATCGAACTCCTTGCCTCCCTCTCGTGGCTCACTGAACATCGTCTTGTGCTCCTGTATCTGCGTCCAGATGTCCGTTCGCTTCCAGCGGTCCTTCAGCATCGTCATCAACGCGTAGGACGGAAAGAACATGAGGATGCCGCCAGGTATCACCTGTGCGTATTGCAGCAGCAAGTCTCCCATGGCGTCTTGATACTGGAAGTTCTGCTGGTTCTTGTACGTGGAAAGCAGATCCACGTGTCTTGGGCCGTTCATGATGGCGCTGACGAACACTTGTTTCCGCATATCCACGACGTGGTTGGCCTCCAAACGAATGGGGAAGTCCACACCCAGTTCTCCGGCGAATGAGTCCATGGGACTCAGTGTACCCGACGCCAGGATCACACTATGCGCTTGCCGAGCGACGTCTGCAAAGGCCACGGCCGCACTTAAGCACCAGATGCACAGCTTGGTGTCGACCTCACGCTCCTCCGTGCGCTGCATCTTCTTGGTGATCAGCAGCTTGAAGTCGTCGGCGTTCTTGAAGTTGTCGTGGCACATGTAGCTGGAGACGGACACAAGTCGTTGTGCTGTGTTCAAGGCCGTGGTGCTCAGCAGTTTCTTCTTGTCGTCTCCTTTGAAGGCCATCGTCCGTTGCTCATTCTGTGCGATCTCCTCCAAATCAGTGGCGGTCACGTTCGTAAGTCGGCACTCATCCAGCATCACCAAAGCGTCTTGAGTGCTCCACACCATGTGGCATTCTTCGTCGTCGGGGTCTTCCGGCTCCCGCACGAGTTCCGCGTTCGAGTTGAACCACGTTTTGACTTCGTCCAGCATGCGGCGGATCGCGTTGTAGCTCTTGGGCACCCGCGCGTCCCCGTGCCAAATCACGTCGTCGAACGACTTGATGGCAGCAGCCAGCACGCTGTCCGTCAGCTCGAGACTCGCACCGGAACGACACGTGTCCTCGACATTGTGGGCCTCGTCCAGCACCACGATAGCGTCGTTCAAATGGATCCCCACAGCCGCACGAATAGACGGGTCCAGCACGTAATTGTACGGGCAGAACACGATGTGTGCGGACTCGAGCGTGCTCTTGGCGAAGTAATACGCGCATTCGCTTTCGCTTGAGGCCAGCGCCGTGATGTCCTCGATGTCCCAGACCGTCGGTGCCTCTTGGCGCAAGCGGCTGAAGCTCGTCTGACTGTACGGGCAACCCTCGGGTTTGTCTTCCGTCTTCACGCCGTTAGGCTCCGTCTTGATGCTGCCGTCCTCCTTCTCTTCTTGCTCGTCCTTCCGTCTACGCAACTCCTGACAGCGCTCGTTCACCTCACTGGGCACGTCGTTCACCATTATATTCACACATAACAGTCGTTTAGAGCCCAGCACGCACGTCATCAACGTCGCATCATTAAATGGTGGCAGCGGAAACTCGGGCGACAGCATGTAGGACGCAGGACAGCCCTTGAGCTCCTTCACAACCTGCGCCAACTGCGAGTGCGTGCGCGAGCAAAAGAAGATGCACGGCGGCTTCACGCGCGGGGCCTTCTCCAGCAGCGCAGACTCGGCCGCCAGAGGCGCTGGCGAGCTCACAGACCCCGTGGCGGCGCCATCTTCGCGCTTAAATCGTTTGAAACTTCGCTCTAAAAGCGCCAACGCGTCATCGTCCCACTCCGTCGGCGGCTCCGGCTGTGGCGCCCCAGCACTGGCTAGCGCAGCCGCAGCCGCAGCCTTGGCTTGACCCTGCTGTCGCTGCTGCTGCTCCGCCACCACCTCCCGCACGCGCTGCCGCTGAAAGGTGAGACACGAGCAGAGCAGCGCCAGCGTCTTGCCCGAGCCGGTTGGGGACTCGACGAGCGCGTGCTGTCGCCGCTTGAGCGCGGCCAACGTGCTGCTCATGACCGCCAACTGCGCCGGGAAGGGCGACTTGCCCGCCGGGAAGGCCACGCGGTGGCCCATGATCAGCACCGACGTCTCCCCCGCCACTGGCGGCGGTGGCGGTGCGCCATTGGGCTCCATCCGCAAGGCGAAGAATGAATGTCAATTGACAGAGTGAAAGGTGCGAATTTGAACCTGCAGTTTGTATGGACAACAGCAACATTTCGGTGAACGAGCACGAACGAACAGCTCCAAGCTCCCCGCCTTCAGCCGCGCTTTGCTACGATAAGTGCTTGCTGAAAATGGGGCGACGCACTTTAGCAGCTCGCCGGGCGCAGCGAGCGTGCTGCTCTGCTAGTAGTAGCTATGCTGACGCTGCGGCTTGCCTGCGCCAAAGAGCATCTGCACGTCCAAGCTACGGCAACACACAACCAAATGGCCCAAGGTCTGGCAAGCAGTTGCATTCTCATTTATCGCTAATGGCTGCGTCTTGGTGTGAGTGCAGCGGAGCCCAAAGCAAGCGACCTCCATCTCTAATCTTGATCTACAACCGCAAACGATGCACACCCGCATAAATGAACAGCCACACGTCAGTAAGACATCTTCGAACCGCTCGAGGGACGCCGCTTTCTCCGGCTTACGCGCTCGTAGCGGGTCGCTGACGTATTGCTTGCGCGTCTTGGAGAAATCCTGGCCGAACGACTTGTCCGCCGCCTTCGTGAGTCTATTTCTTGCCAGGCTTCGTAGGGCCTGCGCGTCATCGAGCAGCACAATAAGGAGAACCAGGCGAGCACATGTGAGCTCACGCTCAATTCAAGTGTCCGGCATCGCCTCCACACCCAAGAAAGAAATACCTCACGTCTCTTTTTCACGGGTTTGGTGCGGTTGCGCTGCATGACGACGATGGGGAGGATGCCCACGGCCAGCACAGCGATCAGTCCCACCCAATTCATCAGCGAATCATCCACGCCGTCGCGGGCGAAGCGAGCCGCCTCGTCAAAGTTCCTGTAGGTTGCAAGCCCCTCAATCAGTGACCAGAGCGCCACAGTCCCGAGCCTCCCGAGCCAAAACCACGTACTTGAAGCCTTGCTCGTCCGCGATTCCATACACGTCGTACTTCTCGCGGCGCTCCGGGTCCGACAGCACGCGGTAGGCTGTCCTTCCAACCCCAGATAGAGAGTTAGACGTCCGTTTCCATTTGCCAGACAGATAGGATGAAGAGAGAGGCCACCACGCACCGTTGGTGATCTTGACGAACTCCTCCTTCATGGCCTCGCGCGTCTCAGGCGTCTGCTTGTCCGGGTGGTACTTGAGCGACAGCTTGCGGTAGCTGCACACAGAAATCCGCCATCATTCGCGTTTAGATCGGGGGAGCATGATCGAGGTTTGAAAGGCAGCTGGGAGGGGCGGAGACGCACGCGCGCTTCATCTGCGAGGCTGAGACCGAGGACGACACGCCCAGCAGCTCGTAGAGGTCCTGGCCCAGCACCGCCGCGGCCCATAGGAGCACGCAGAGCGTGCCCAGCAGCACGCGTTTCCCCATCATCATGCGAACCAAACGATCAAGTTGAGGGTTTGTCTGCCACACGCGGCACCCGCACCGAAAATAAGAGTTTCAACCAATCATCGTGCGTTATTACTTATTTTAGCCAATCGATTAGCAGGACGCTGTTTTGGGTTACTCGCTGACGCGAATGACCTCCTCGGGCGTCACGACCAGATCCAGCATGCGATCGTGCGGCGAGAGCGGCACTTGGTCCACCAGCTGCGGCGTCAGGCACAGTCCCTGCATGGGATCCACATCATAATCCTGTCAATCCCCGTTCTGCCAATAGACCCAGCCATAATGGCATTGGCAAGGCACGTACGACGGTGATCGGAGGCGGCCGCTGACTGGCAGCGTAGTGCTCCGAGAGGCGTCGAAGGAACGAGTCTGCAGCATGACACCGCAGTAACAGCGAGCCAAGTCAGTCAGCTTCGACACAATCCATCTCCCTCCCATCTATCCTGATAGTACCGCACCGTAGTAGCCTTTCCCGTGGCCAAGACGTCCACCGGCGCGGTCGAAGGCCACGCCTGGCAGCAGCACGAGCTCCAAGTCGCCGCTGTCCACGGCGTCATCCCGCAGCTCTCCACTCATCGTCGTCGTCGGTGGATCTGGTATCTGCCATTTGTCCTGAACCACCCATTCCGGTCATCAAACCCTCGGATCAGATGACGCTTGCGCCTTCTATTATACCCTTTGATACAGCCGCCAAAATACCTTGGGGAAGGCCTGAATATCCGCCAGCGACAGCGCACGCAGCATCCGCAGGTCCTCAGCTCCTCTACCCGTAATCTTGGGCACGTACACCTTCTTGCTTGCCGCGAACGCCGCCTCTAGCAGCCCGCCGGTGGCCGCCTCCTTGGGCATCTCCAGGTACACGCTCAGTCCTTTGGCCCGCGCGAATTCGGGCAGACCACACACCCGCTCGGCCAGACGCTGGCTCTGCGCGGCCACCTCCGCGTCCGGCAGCGTCTTGAGCGCGGCCGCGAGGCGCCGACGCATCTCCTTCTTCACGGGCGCGGCCATGTCGCCGCTACTGCTCGAGCCTTCGAGGCTGCTGCTCGTCTCCATCAGCAACCCAACCCAATCCAACCCAAACTCAAGTGTCGTTTTGGGGGATCCCGCGTCACGACAAGCGTTGAATAATACCGGTATGCTGCAGAAGTATACGGTCTGCCGGATACACGAAGTTCTGATCTGGAGTCAGAGGTCAGACGAAGCGGATTTGCTCGGTGAAACGAAACGGGTATACGTATAAAACGCTATACCATCCTCCTCTCCCGCGCCGGAAAATATGGCCAGGGCGGACCACTGCAGTACCGGAGACCCAAAATAACAAAAGATCATGTCACCCATCTTTTTTTCTTCCATCCGAAGGCAGAAGCGGGTAACGGCAAGTCCACAACTCAAGAAGGCGAGAAGCTCGGAGTCGACGCGACGTGCTGTCGGCCTTCCCAGCCTTCCAAGCGGCCGGAGCGGGCCATCAAGCCATGCAGCGACTGGAGAGGGCGCCGTCCTCGGCCTCCGCCTTGGGCGACGACGTCAGCAGCGCTCTGGCGGACGTAGACTCGGCGCGGTATTCATGTACGTTTCACGTTGCCATTATGCGAGAAAGGGGCGGGTTTTCGGCGATAGCTGGCGTTCCAGCGCCTCCCAGACGGCGAGCGCGGGCTGGATCGACGCGTAGAACGCTTGCGCTTGCTGTGATATCTGGTTTTGATGGAGAATTGACGTGCTTTCGGGTCGTTTTTCGCGTGATTTGGGCTGTTGGTAGTTCTTTCCCGTGGCTCGGAGTGCTACGATCTGGATCTGGACGAAGAGGAGGCGTTGCGCAAGGCGGCGCGCGCGGGAATCCTGCTCCTAGAGGCCAACCGCGAGCTGCAGGAAGAGGCAGTGGCTCTACGTGAGCAGGTGGCGGTGCTGGAGAGCGAGCGACCGCAGATGCGCGCCGAGCTGACGGCTCGTGCGGATGAACTCGCCAGTCTGAAGGAGGACCGGAAGCGCTATTTGGTGGAGAACAACGCGCTTTGCAACGAACTGAAGGCCAAGTCGGCGCTGGTGACGGACTTGCTGGAGCGTGAGGACCGACTGCAGCAACAGACGATCGACGCCGAGGCCTCCAAGCAGCTGGCCGAGTACCAACTCGACGTCTTCCGGGCTGAACAAGCCGAGCAGCAGCGTCTCGAGGCTGCGAAGACTGACGCCGCAGACAAGCAGCGCTATGCAGTGGCCAACCCAGCAGCTACTTACGACTCAAACCAAGCCAGCGCGTTCACGTTCGCGGACTACGAGGAGCTCCAGCATCGCCTGCAATCCACGGCAGATGAGAGTGAAGGGCGCGCTCTGGAGATCAAGAGCTTGCGGAAGGAAGGCGACGCATTGCGTCGTAAAGCGGTGAAGCTCACGGAGTGTGTGGCCCACATCGAACGGCTGGAACGACGCAACGAGAAGCTGCAGAGCGCCAACGAGACGCTCAGGGAGGAGCGGATGGAGGAACGCGCCGTGCTGGACAGTCTCCGCTCCATGAACTTGGTGTACAAGAAGATCGCCGAGTCTCGCCCGTTTGCCGCGGACTGCACTTGCGCGCAACACCCGGAAGAAGCGGACCCGACGGCGCTAGGTGTCACTGTCCGTGATGTTCTTATCGAGGCCAATATGAAGCTGGAAGCTGAGCTGCGTGAGCTGCGAGCGGCCCTGAATCTCCCTGAGATTAGTGCCCAGGACATTGGAGAGGAGGCACTCGAGCAGGCACTAAAGCGGGTGGGCAGTAACAGCAGCAACGGGTCCGAGGCTTCGGACACTGCGAGCAGCAGTGGCGGCGGCGATACGTTGGTCGAGATCGCGCAAGAGAAGTTGATCCGGAAGGTGCAGGGCCTAACGGAGAAGCTCAGTTTGTCGCGAGAGATGCTACGCCACACGAAGATGCAATGGTGTGCCGCGGTGGCCTCGCAGAAGGCGCTGGAAGAGTGCAACAAGTCGTCGCAGGAGGAGATCACGCGGTTGACGCACCAACTGGACTCTTACATTGCCGCATTCGAGGAGGAGGACGCTGACGCCTCGGAGCGTAAAAGACGCGGTGTGTTGCACAGTGAGGACAGCAGCAAGTGGACGGAGGAGACGGCGCCGTATCCGGCGCCACCCGGCGACCTGAACTCGCCACTGATCAAGTGTCTACTGGACCATTGGACCACGGACAAGTCCAAGGTCATGCAGCTCTCGGACTGGCTGCACAACTCGATCCGAGGCACAGGCCGAGCCACGCCCTTGCGCCTGGTGAACCTAAGCAGCGAGGTGGCGGCAGGCTTCGCGCAATTGCTGGTGCCCATTATGCGCGAGCGCCACGGCGTGTCCGTGAGCATCTATCGACGAGACAGCGTGCACATTTTGTCGGACCTGGTGCTGCAGACCAACCAGCCCAGTGTGGTGATGCAGTCGTACGCTACCGAGTCGCCTGGTGCCCCAAGCGGAGATCGCGAGGTGCTGACGCGTCTGCGTGACCCCGAGCAGACGGGCGAGCCCGAGCTGGACGCTGACGGACGAGCCAGCGCGGGGGACAGCCACTTCCTCCGCGGCGAGGCGGAGTTCCTGTATGGGTAAGACGAGCCAGCACCGCGACGAAGGGAGACGGGGAGATCGGAGCCCAAGCGGATCGGAGCGGAGCCAGAGGTCCCACCCTCAAGTCGGAGCTTTTCCATTTTGGAAGCCGCCCAAGCGACTGCCCAGGCGCTCGGTGGCCTGCGAGCGCTCGCCATTACTTCGAATTACAAATCTTTAAATATGAGGCTGCGGCTAATAAATGTGCGTTGAAGTTTTCTAGGAATGTAAAGATGTAGGGTCCAGCATAACGAGCGCTAGCTGGTTGTTGTCACTTCGACGTTGAAGTTGCAGGACGTTGAAGTGTGGTTGAACAGCATTGCGTGTTATGCTAGATGAGCGGATGCAGTTGCATTTACTTCAGCACGGTTTAGTGCAAGTGCAAAAGAGTGGGCCGAGTTTGCAATGCAATGCAAACTCGACACAAGGTTGGAAAGCCGTTTCATCCGGGCTGAAAAGTCTCTTGTCGTCATGGCTACACAATCTTGAATCCAGCCATAGAGCAAGGGGAAAATAACCACGACAGCACGCAAACGCGAGATTCGCTGTCACCACAGCGTGTCCCACAATTGCCTTTGAGGCAAGTTGGCATGTTCTGCATAAACACGTGGCTGTTGCGAAATCGATCGGCCTTTGCGGTTTTACAGGTTTTGCAGTTTCCGTTTTACTTTTTTCTGCGGACTTGCATCGTTGCAGACTCGTTGACGCGCATGTCTTATCTCCGTGCCACTCCTTTGCACCGAGGTGCTCGTTGCAGTGGCTTTGAGCCGACGCCTTTATGACCCGTCGCCGCAAATTTAGTCCCTCGCTTGCAATATTGCGCCAAGGAACTTCAAGCACATGCATGGCGTGTTGTGTGGATACTGGGGCTCTCGTCGTTCCAGCATATCGCGCCGTTTGCTGCAGGTTTTGCAGCTGATGTTCTATCCTTCCTTTTCCCAACGTTGCATTGCAAATTCGGAGGTTTTGCGGGCGTTTTCGGCGTTGCAGAGTTGCAAGAGATGACCGGCGGGGGTTTCAGCCTGGGTTTATGTGGGTGGCAACCGCGCCTGTCCAAGGGATCCACCCCACAAGGTGGTCGTTTCGGTTCGGTTCGACAGGGAATATCCACCATTTCTTCATATCCACGCTCGACTCGACAGACCGGTAGGTGCGTGTAGTATACGCGCATATGGAGAAAAGAGAGAATTCAGAAACGCTCAACGTTTCTCGGCTCTTGATTCTGCAGAAACCCAGAACCGGCATACTATCCTTCATACGAAACGTCTTCCACCTTGCGTAATGGAAGGAATGAGAGGCACGGCATGTGGAAAGCCCTGGAGACCATGGGCGGCGACGCTTCGGGCCCGTCGGAGCTTCTCGGCCTGGTGGCAGTTCCTTCCCTCCCGTCATTTCCGAAATCGCTCTCGTGTGTCCACGAGCCCAGCCGCCTCCACCTCCACCTCGACCTCCATACCCAGCAGGACCGCTTCAGCGCGGTATACAGCGGCCGCTTGTATACAGGAAACGTAATGCGGAACCCCATCATGACCCTGGAAGCTGGGCACAAACAGTTGGATGCAGCAGGCGCCTTCCTGGACAGCCCCGACAATATGTGGTGGAAGCAGGAGGAGGAGGGCGACGTCTCCACGCTGTTCTTCCCGGGCGACTTCCTGGAGCCCACGACGCCCGAGACGTTCCTGGAACTGGACCCGGCGGGAATGCTCAGCATCCAGCAGAGCCACGCGATGAAAGCGGGTTGGGCCGGAAGACGCGGCGCTCCAACTCCAAGCAGCAACAATGGGAACTGCTGGGGGAAGCTGGAGCCGTCGCGCGAGCCCTGCACGGACGAGATCCCGTGGACCGACCTGGTGTTTTGGCTGGGCAACGCCACGACGGGCGAAGTCGTGTGCTCCTGCGCGCAGTGCTGCGCGGCCCATCAACGAAGCAGCGGCGACAGAGCGGGGAAGAGGAACTGCCACGGCAGCCTCCTGAGGCGCCGGTACGCGCCGTACTACCAGCAGCAGCAACAGCAGCGCCGCATGTCGTCCAAGATCCCCGTGATCAACCTGCCTCGGATCGAAGGCGTGAACTGAAGGCGTGAAGTGAAGCGTCCGTGTCATATTATAAGTTAATGATATCCGCCCAATTTTGATTCGAACACTGGTTCGTGTTTTATTCATGATGTGGTGACGAGGCTGGGAGGAGGGGAGGAAAGGGGAGGGCTGGGGGAGCTCGGGAAGAAAAGCCGGGCGCGGGTGTAGGTGCAGAAAGGGCGACATTGAAGCGCGTCGCAAACTTCCACGTCGAAGTGGCAAACCTTCATTTTCTTTGCAATTTGAGTGGCCCAGTTGGGCGCGGCGGTGCGTTATCTTCATGAATCGGTAACTTACAGTACGCAACATGCACCTTTCCCAACTTTTGCAAGGTGGGCCGCGGCACGGATTTGCAAAACGACATTCCGCCAGAGTTGTGTGGTGTCGCGACGGGAAGAATGTTGAAGTCCCAAAGAGACATTCGGCATGGGAGTTGGCGCTGATTTGTTTGACATTCGCGGTGAACTGTACCTATGGGCTGTCAACACGTTCTGAGATCTTGTGGCTTTACGTACATTCTAGAAATTTTGCGCTTGCAGACGCCAATTTGCACGCCTCCATTTCTTTCCAGCCAAACTCACGATATCCTGGGTGCAAAAAGCGTGTTGAAGTCCCAGCTCGCGCACTTTTCGGCGGACAAGCACAACACAAACAAAACAGGGTTCCCCTGTCTTCCCTCTCATTTCTTTGTTTGTGCAAAAGCGCGGGATATCATACCCTACTGGCAAGAATTTGGAGGCGAGAAGTTTGCAAAACTGGGCATGGCACGGAACACGTGGCAGTTTCTGTTGATACCATGCCAGACCCCATCGCGCACTGATCCAGAAAGCAGGCCCCGTTTCTGCTCCGCCACTTCCACATAAAAGCACAAGCGAAATGAATGGAGGGCAGCGTGATCCAGCAAGCAAGCAGCTTCTCATTCAAGCCACAATGAATGAGTCGAATCCCTTCTGTTCATTGGCAAAAAAGGCTAACGGAGCGATGTGGTTGGCGGAAACGCAGAGCGAAGATGTCGCAATCCAGAAATCAATCCTCGTCGGTCTCACCAATCATCCAATCCCGCTTCAACCTGGAACAGAGCCAGGCCCACTGCGACTTCCTCCTGCAATTTGCTGCAAATTCCCTCTCTCTCTCCCTCTCGCGCATCTTGCTTGAAGTCCTTCGCAACAATCCACTGGGGTGCAGGGTTCGCGCAAAAGACCAAGTGGTCGGTCAGCCACTTCAATGCAACACGATACGTAATACGTATGCATCTGCACCAGCGTCGTCCACCACCCCTTTTGTCCGCGACGGATACGCGTTCCAAGGTCTCTCCGTGCTTCAAGCTGCACTCTGATCTCCACGTGGACTCGATGGTACACGCAGGCCTGGGCGGACAACCTCGCGCTGCCTCGTTCTCACTCAGATTCCGCGCTTGGAACTGTTTCTTTTTTGTTGAAGTTGCGAAGTGGCCAAAGACCAGCCATTTCTTATTTTCTCTTCGATTTCTAGCCAATCACGTGGCTGCAAAACTGCGCTCGGAGTGTGTGCAGTTCCAGCAGCAGCTTCAACACTTCAACAATCGCGCATGTTAATCCCGCTTCTCTGAAAAAGCACACGTTGATTTAAACACATTACGTTCGATTCGTCAATCGCAGGCGGCCTTTCAGCCAATCGCTTCGCTTCGTGCGTTGCAAATCGTGAAGCTAGGGTTGCGGCAACTTGTCAGGGAGGGAAAAATAAGCGCAAAGTCCAAACCCGGGCCGCGTTTCCCCCCAGCTGCGGTGGCCACACCGGTGGTGTGTGTGGATGCTGTTGCCTTCTGCCAGACTTCGAATTCTTCTGTTGAAGCAAAAAGCAAAACGCAAGACGCAAACCGCAAAACGCAAAAGCAAGACGCAAACCAACGCAAAGCGGCCAGTTTGCAAAAGCCCCTCGCGCATTATTGCGGGCCACTGTATTTAGAAGCTCTGTAGATCTGTCTACGTTCCAGATTCGGACAAAATGGACATGCGCTCGCTCATCCACCAAGGCTCGTCGCCGCCGCCGGCGCCAGCTCCCGTCGACTCCAGCTACGCGTCCGCCCCGTCCTTCGCGCCCATGCCGCCGTTCTTCCAGCGCGCGGGGCCCAGTCCCGGCCGCAGCAGCAGCAGCGCCGGCCCGCCCACGCTCGCGCCGCTGCGCTTCATCATCCCGAGCCGCAGCGGCTTCGACGCTCCGCCCCCGTTCCAAGCGCGGGAGCCCGAGCTCGAGCCGGAGCCGCAGTCGCAGTCGTCGCTGCTGTTCCCGGACGAGCCGTACCCACTGTCGTCCCCGTCGATGGCGTCGTCTCCGCTGCTGCAGCCCAGCGAGGCCATCAAACCCAAGAAGCCGACGGTGAAACGCGCCCGGACGCCCAAATCGGCCGCTCGCTCGACGAAGAGCAAGGCTCGACCGGGTCTGCGCAAAGGCAAGTGGACGGAGGAGGAGAGTCGCTACGCCGCGCAGCTCACCAACTACTTCAAGGAGGGCCTGCTGCCGCTGGAGCGCGGCACGATGCTGCGGCTGTATCTGTCGCAGAAGCTCAACTGCGAACCCATGCGGATCACCAAGAAGTTCACGGGCGGCGAGTGCATCGGCAAGCAGGTCTTCCGGCCGTGCAGCCCCACGCCCGAGGCTCGCGTGCGGCTCATGCAGGCTCAGCTGGAGCTCGTGGCTCTCGAGGCCGCGTTCGTCAAGCGCGTGCGGGAATATGGAGAGGACGCGCCTGCCCGAGCGGACGAAGCGGACGCTTCGTCCCCCGTGGCTCGTAGTCAACCCGTGTTGCTGAAACCGCGCGGCTCGAGCTCGTCGTTGGACGACGACAAGGCCACGACGACCAACTCGGGCGACGTGGAGGACGACGCCAGCGCCGTGGGTCTGCTCTTGGACTTCTTCTACAAGGCCAATCGCCACGAGAAGCCGAGCGGCGACGTCGTCAAGGAGGAGTCCAAGGAGACGACGCCTCCGTCGTCGTCCGCTGAGGAGAGGACCGTCAGTCCCAGAGCGGACGGCGAAGCGGACGCCGCCATCAATTCGCCCACCAAGCGGATGCGCGCGCTGTCGGTCAGCAGCTTCGTGGCGGACCCGGCGGGCGCCAAGCGGTCGCGCGTGGGCTCCTTCACCGTGTGCGCCTAGGGCGGCGAATGGCTCGACGACCAACCAGCCAGGGGCTTCTAGGATAGGATTGTAGGGGGTTTAGAGGTTTCATCATATCTTTTTTTCAATTAGTGATAGGCATAAAACACTCATATACGAACGATATGCTTCGCAAGCAGAATCTCCACACGTTGAAGGTGTTCATGTACGTATATACATGTATTTGTTGTAGCCGCTTGACGGTGGGATACACAGCGCTAGACGCCGAAAATTTGGCCATATGAACGAAGAGAGGCGTGACGTAGGGGGTCACCAGTGCCTGTATGTGGACGTGACGTCATCGAGCAGCTCCGTGGACTGGAAGAGGAGCATGAACGTCGAGGTTGAAGCTCCCTATCGACTGTTGATGTAGCCATTCCTCTTCACAGGCCACTATTGCAAGCAGTAGCGTAGTAATGCCCCCTCCTTTCAATAGTGGCCTTCTCGGTATTCATCCTTCTCGGTATTCATCCTTCTCGGTATTCCTCCGGTATTCAAAACCGGTATACTACCTCCAAAACAACCGGTATACCGATCTCTTCCTCGGATCTCTCGTCGTCACCCCCTCATGACACTCGCAAATAAGAAAGCGCGCGCACTCCCCCGCATCCAAAGCGCCCGCTCCTTCCTCCCTCTTCATGGCGGCCGAGCAAGCGAAAGACCGCGGCAACCGCGCCTTCGCGGCCGGCAACTTCTCCGAGGCCGTGTCCAGCTTCTCCGAGGCGCTGGCCCTGCATGCGCGCGACTCCAGCGCGCAGAACGCGCACGTGTACTACAGCAACCGCTCGGCGGCGCAACTCAAGTTGGGCAAGGCGCACGAGGCGCTGGCGGACGCCGACGAGTGCGTGAAGCTCAAGCCGGACTGGCCCAAGGGCTACTCGCGTCGCGGCTCGGCGCTGTATGCGTTGACGCGATATGCCGACGCCTATCGCGCCTACAAAGACGGCTTGGCTCGCGAGGCGTCCAACGCCGCGCTTCTCGAGGGTTTGCGACTCGTGGAAGCCAAGATGACGACGCAACGACCGTCTCCGGCGACTAGCGCGGCGTCTCCGGCTCCCTCCGCGACGTCGCTACGCGCGCTGCTCGTGGGCGACAAGCGCGCCATGTTCCAGACCTACCAGTTCGTGCTGCGGGCGCTGCTGCTGCTGTGCTTCGTGAGCTACTGGCTGCCGCTACTCATGCCGTCGCATGTGGCCTTCGCCACCTTCTTCAAGGTGGCGTTGGTCAACCACGCCAGCTTCCTGGCCTTCACGCATGGAGCTCCGAAGTGGCAGGCCAGCTACGCGCAGCGACTGCTGCTGGACCCCGCCACGCAAGCCTTCTTCTTCTGCCTGGTCTTCTGGGTCTCGGCGCCTCACGGCCTGGCGCTGCTGCCCGTGTTCCTGCTGGAAATGGTGCACCTGTTCGCCTTCCTGACGTCGCTACTCCAAGCGATGGGCCTCGCGGACTCTCCGGCGGTGACGATGGTCGTCGACAAGGCGCTGGACCCGCTGACCGCCAGGATCCTGAGCGATCCCAGCTGGCCCACGCTGCCGGCGCGCGCCAAGTGGGCCAAGCTGTACACGCGCATGCCGCAAGTGGCGGCCAATGTGGAGGTGGCCATCGGCGTGGCGCTGCTGCTGGAGCTGCTCACGCCGGCGCGCAACTTCCTGCTGCTCGTGCTGTACTGGCAGGTGCTGCGCGTGCGCTACATGATCTCTCCGCAGCTGCAGGAGGCCTTCCGCACGCTGCACGCCACGATCCTCACGCTGGTCAACCACCCGCGCTGTCCGACCGTCGTGGCCGGAGTGTACGCCAAGATCCACGCCTTCGCAGTCAAGATGGGCGACGTCGGCCAGCAGCAGGCCGCGGGCGCGGGAGCTGGAGGTCTGGCCTCGCGCTGCTCGATCATGTAGCTCCGACGTCAAGCCACGAACGGGACGACAGGCCGCAGGGCGTCAGATGGATAGACAGATACATAGCTGCAGGAACGTACCGGATGAGCTGTTCGGCTCGTAATGATGGAGTTTCCTCGCCTTCTTCGCTTCGACAGCTCTCGTCGTCTCGCCTTGTGTTGCTTGGTGGACGGTGGTGGACGTTGCTTCCCTGCGCTCAAAGACATCAGTAGATCAAGCCCGTCAAGCAGGAACGAGGTGAGCGGCAAGCAGCGGACGCAGAGGCTCCGCTCCTTCGTGCTGCTTGGGTTCTTCGGCAATGGTGTATTCTTCTGTGGCTTCGTGTCTTCGCTTGCTTCTTCGCTTGCTTGTACTGTCCGTCGGAGGTTCCTAATCGGACGAGTCCGAGTCGTCAATCACGATCACGTCCCACGAGCGTGCGGCGGCTTGCTGTCTCTCGGCGTTCGCCGCGGCCACTGCTGCTGCCGCAGGGGTATCCGCCATGCTCTTGGGCCGCGAGGTTGACGACGACGAGCTTCTCTCTGCTGCTACTGCTACTGCTGCTGACGTGCTCTCATCGTCGTCGTTCTCCAAATGGATCACCTCGGCCTCTGCTGGGGGAGGCGCGTTCTCCCTGTGGTGGCGGGCGGACCGCATGACCACGCGCTGTTGCGCGGCCTCGATCTCTTCGCGCTTGATCTGGCCGATCCACAGTTGACGCACATGCTCCGACACGTACGGGTCCTCCTGCTGCATCTGCGCCGTCTCGTCCGCCGGAGTCGTACCTGGAGGCTGGACGCTCAGGTTCCTTCTCCGTTCTGCGGCCGCCTGGAGCGCCTCAAGACGCGCGTTCGCGGCTGTGATCTGGTCGCGAACCGTGTTGCTCTCGATCAGTTGGCGCAATCGAACCGCCGGCGCGAAGTACGGGTCTTCCTCCCGCATGCCACGGATATCGCGGATGCGACGTCTGGTCTCCGACGCTTCCTGGCTCACTGCCGATCGCTGCTGGTGTCGGGCTCGCTCTCCTCCGTTGCCGTGCGCACTCGCACTCGCATGGCCGCTGTTCGGGACGCGAAAGGCCCGGACCTTGCTCAGAAGATTGCGGCAGGCGACGGCCAGAGCTGTCACGTAGTTCTCCACCCACGTCACGTTCGGGAACGGACTCACCGTGTTGGCCGAGTTGAACACCGGCAGCTTCCACACAGCTGGGAGATGCTCGTCCAAGCCGTAGCACTCCACGCCCTGCAGCAACAGGATGTCGTGTCGGGGCGAGCTCCACCAGATCGGGTACTCCGTGGACGTGGGCTGGGCGCGCACCACGCGAGTCACCACCTCCACGAGTTGCGCCGGCGGCAGCACGAGGATCTGCGTGCGCAGCATCCGGAAGAGATCCACGCGGTGCAACAGCCGTCGACACTGCGTGGTCGTGAGCAGCCAGAAGCCGCGCTTGCCGCCCAGGACGGAGTTCTCCTCGATGGCCTCGCTTGTGCTGGTCCCGCCGTCGCTGCGCAGACGCTGGCGACACACGCGCTCCAGATCCAGCGCCTCGGCGAGCAGTTCCTCCAACGGTTGATGCGCCACATCCAGGTGCCCGTCGTTCAGGAAGTAGCGCCACTTCTCCCTTTGCTCGTGCTCGTCGTGGCAAGTGCTGACATCCGGGATCCCATACGAGAACACCAGCTTGGCGAATTGGTTGTGTCGCGAGCCGTGGAACGACGCGCTATACTGACGAGCCTCATAGGCACGCTGTTGGTGCTGTTGGTGCAACTGTTGCTTCCTCTGTGCGCTGCTGGCAGAGACACCCAAGGCGGCAGCGATCGAGGTGGCTACCGGCGGAAGCGGTCGCGGCTTCTTCACAGCAGTCCACGATTGGATGAGTAGCTTCAGCCGTCGATTGAGTCCGGCCACCGTCGGCCACTCCGGGAGCGGATGGCGATGTGCGCGCTCTCCAAACAGAGAAGACGTCTGCATCTGGCTGGGCAGAAAGCGTCCTTTAATCCAGCCGTCGCGACACACGTACATCATGAGCAGCACATCGTCGATGCCAGAGAGCCACCACGGAGCCACCACCTCTGGGAAGTTGACGACCGGCAGAGATTGGAGCACCTTCATCGCCTGCTGACGCTCAGCCTGCTGCTGTGCGATGAGTTTGTCCTCCAGCTGCTGGTCCGCCATCGAACCGGATGGAGCGCTTGATGCGGCGCTGGGGGCATCGCGAGATGCTGGCGGCTTCGCTACGTCCTTGACCTCCGCAATGGCGTCCTCGCTCGCTTTACGCTCAGCACTTGCAACATCCAGAGAGAGCGGTGGCTTCACGTCTTCAACGTTTGCCTTCTCAGTCTCTTGAGGAAGCGTAGCATCCGAAGTGGAGGCAACGGTGGTCGCTGTGCTTTCGGACACAGGCTCGGAGGTCGATGTATCGGTAGTCGGCGTACTCTCAGACGGAGATTCGGAGATGGAGATCGCTGGGGCGACAGCATTCTCCAACGGAGACTTCGAGGTGGACGCCTCTGCGGGAGCAACACCAGAATCTTCAGCGGGAACTGCTGCTTCTTTGGTTGTTTCTGGCTGCGCTGTTGGGGAAGCTTTACTGACCTCACTCGTCG
>MBAC02005633.1:0-20236 GCA_001712635.2 Nothophytophthora sp. Chile5
CGGCACGCAGCACGGCATTTACTGGACGGGGGAGATCGGCACGTCGCTCACCTCGACGCTGGAGATGACCGCCGACAACCTGCTGGACGGCTACACTCTGGATTTCGACGACGGGAACTGCGGCGAGTCGGTCGATTACGAGGGCAATCCTGGCGGAAGAGCAGGCGACGGCAAGCCCTGCATTGGCTCGTTTGTCATCCCAACGGGCACGGCTACAGGTATCTACAGCTTCGTGTGGTACTGGACGTTCTGGTTGGATAACGTGAGCTCGTACGTGGACCAGTCGCAAGCCAGCGGCTACTTTGGCGCGGCTTACTCGACGTGTTTCGAGGTGGAGGTGACGTCCAGCGGTAGCGTCGCCGCCACCACGGCACCAGCAGTGACAACGGCGGCTCCAGCAACGACAACGGCGGCTCCTGAAGCGACAACGGCAGCTCCTGCAGCGACAACGGCAGCTCCTGCAGCGACAACAGTGGCCCCGGCAGCAACGACGACGGCGGCTCCAGCAGCGACAACGGTAGCCCCCGCTGCTACGACAGCCGCCACCACGACGACTGCAACGGCGGCATCAGCGAACCAAACAGCGATTTACAAGTCTGCAGCTGCAGCCACGTTCTCGGAACTGGGCAGTGACGACGCCAGTCTGGCTGGTGTGCACGCTGCGGACACGAGCAGCAGCAGCGAAGTCGACGGAGGAGTGATTGTCGGCCAGGATACGGGGGATTCGACCACGGCAAGCGCATCGAGCAGTGAAAACTCTGTGGACGTTCTGACAACGGACAACTCGGCACTCGGAGGGTTGAGGAGACTCAGCACTGTCATGGCGCTGGTGTGCGTCGGCCTCACAACTATTTTCCTCTGCTAAGAGCCCCAACAAGCAGAGAAGGAGGTCGACGCGAGTCTGCACCCGTGTTGTTACATGTTTAAACGTGAAAATGAAGTCTTGCGAGCTGTGAATCGTCGTGTTGGACTGGTTTCTTTTGGGTGCTTCTGCTTCCTCACTCGTCCAATAGTCGTCCAATGGGCCGCGAGACCACCACGCGGAAGTTGGAGTTCGACAGCGATAGCCAACGTGCGTCTTCGGTCTCTCCTTTGCGCAGCAAGTGGCGGTCTGTCTGCGGGTCGTACTTCACCACCACCACCTCCGTTTCCTCCTCCAAGTCCACGTTGTGCCTCTGCGCGACGGCCACCAATGGATCCCCGAAGTGGCGATTGTCGAAGAGTCGAACGCGGCAGCCACACATCAGTTCGTCTCCCCAACACACGTGTTGGCTTGCGTCGAAGTAGCGAATCCGTTGGTTCGCATGCAGAACCTTCTGCTTCTTGTTGCCACTGTTGTGACTCAGTAGCTCCTCGCCTTCTTGGCCACCACGGCCGGTGGCATCACCGCTGGCAACCTCCTCCTCGCCTGTATATACACCCTTGCCCTGCATCTCATCGCGGATGAAGTTGCCTTCCCAGGACTCCCCCGATGCCCAATAATACGTACCACGGCCGTGCATGAAGCCGTCAGCCCACTCGCCAACGTATCGAGGAACGCGTTTGATGTCCGCACTCCTTCCTACCAAGCTGACGTGCCGTTCTTCAGGCACCCACAGCGTGCCGTGGCCATGAGGAACCAATACGCCGTGTACTTTGACGCCATCTCCGTCGTACTTGCTGCCATCCTCGTACCGCTTGACTATCTGCCGAGCCTTCCAAGTTGATAGTTCAGCCTGTTCCTTTGCGTCTCGCTCCCGAGCGGCTTGGGCGTCCAGCATACTGGCCACTTTGACCTTCTGGCTGCAAATGAACTCCCGCTTTGCCAGCCGGAACGCCGCACGTTCGTCGAGGAATCGACGTTCCAGTACGCGCCATCCCGTGATGGCATCCCCACCGTCGCCATCGCGATCACGCGAACGATGTTGCTCGACCTGGAAGAGCGCGCCGGTCTCTTGGCCATGAGCCATCAGTAGTGCACCGGCCGCTGCTTCGTCAGAAAGCGGGCCTTCATCCTGAGCCGAGCGACCCGCTTTGGCACGGACGCGGTCGATCGTGACCTGCTTGTACGGGAACTCGGGCCATTGCAGATGCGAGTCCTCGTGCGCGTGTAAAGGCCGTAAGGGGTCGAATGCAAACTCCAATACACCCGAGACGTCCAGCAACGACTTGTACATTACGTCGGAACCGCCGAAAACGCCAATGCGACGAGTTCAAGGGCTAGGAATTGCCAACTGCGAATCGAAACGGCACTGGACTCGTCGGAGAATGTCAGTCACGTCGAGGCATAATCAGTCAGTTATTGTTGCTGCAAATAGCGTGTCGTTGCCACCGCCGTTTGGCTGGCAATCAACAGCTCTCAGACCTGTCCGAGACATTGGCGACAACATGGACGTGTCGGCATTCTCTAGGAATGCTACAGCAGCTGGTCACAGCGACTGGGTCTCCAGTCTGGACCTCCTGGAGGAGGAATCCCAGCGAGAAGCGAGCCAGCATCCGCCGCAATGGCCTCGCGATCAGCAGTTGCTCGTCGAAGGCGCACCTGCCGTTACCGCTCCCAGGTTTGTCTTGCTTTATTCAGCCCACGTTGGTTTGTGGTCTCGTCGTTCATGATGCCAAACCCTCGTCGAAATTCGCAGAGAAGTCTCGAGAAGCTCACCTCGAAAGCCGTCGGTCGCCTCCAAAGCCGCGGGGTCGCGGAGGCCAAGCACGGGCCGCAGTAGCAACAACGCGGAGGCCGGGAGTGGCTCCAGAAGACAGCTGCATGTGCGGTATACCCCACAACTCGAGCCGCCAGCCCACTCCACCCATCAATTGTTGTTCACTTTGCGTGTGCATTGCTTGACTGGCCAACTCAGCTCGAGAACGAGCGACTGCAGCGAGAAGCCGTGCAATGGCAACGCGAAGCGGAGCACGCGTTCGAGGAGAAGCGCGAGCTAGAGGCGTCGTTCCGGCGCTTGGACCAAGAAATCGGCGAGGGATACAGCCTCACAGAGCGCAAGGAGAAGGAGCTACGCATCGTCGAGCTCGTCACGAAGAACCAGAAGGTAGAATGATGGCAAAGCTGCAGTGCCATACGCCAGACTTGCTCAGTGGAGGTTGTGCGTTGTCCTGTGTGGTTTAGATGTCCAACTTACTGGAAAAGGAGCTGCAGAGTCACGAGGAGCTCCGTCGAGCACATTCAGAACTGCAGACTGACCAGAAGAAGCTGCAGGAGCAGGTGACGCTGCTGAATCAGGTGCTGTCCAGCATAGAGAGCAAGCACGCAGCAGTCTCAAGCGCTCATTCCACGCTTACTGCGAGTTACGAGGCGGCGCAGGCGACGATCGAAACGCTACAAAGCGAAGTCCACGAGCTGCAGGATAAACTCCTCACGTCTGGCTCGCACACCCAACAGTTCGCGGACTATGAGGCTAAAATCCAAGCTTGGGAGCTCCAATACAGGGAGATAAAGCGCAAATGCGACTACAAGACGCAGAAGCTGCTGGAAGCGCAGCAAGTTGCCCAACAAGCCCAACAAGAAGCCAAGAGCGCTCGGCATCGGCATGAAGAACTGGAAGTTGAAATACGTAACGCACACGACCAGCTGATTCGCACAAACGCCGCCATGAGGACGATGGAGGCCAAGTTGGAGAGCAGCCTCCAGTTTGGCGGCAATGCGGAAGCGGTAGGCCCAACGATCTCAGCAACGTGTACGAGGGATCCCTTGTGTGTGCCTCTGAAAGTGGGTTGTTTGTTGTCTGCTACAGTTGAACCGTCGAGTTCGCCATTTAGAAACTGAGCTATTGGAGAAAAGCCACGCACATGCCGAGCTCATGCAGACTTGCAACCAGTTGCTTCGTTCCAGAGACCCGGAGCAACGTTCCGGTCGCAGTAAACTCGCACTTTCAGCTCGCAACGGGCAGTCAATGGCCTCTCGAGTGGCCAAGCTAACGACTCGGATCGCGACGCTGACAGACAAGCTACGCAACGTCGAGGAGGCTCGGTACGTTCCCACGTTCATTGGCATTTACTGTAGCAGCAGGCTAATGCTGTGTGGCTTTGGGTTCTTCAGCGACCGCAAGACCCGCAGTCTGGGCGTGTTGCTGCAAGCTTTCCCGTTCTTGTTGCATCGGTTGGATGCGTTGCAAGACCGATTCGCGGCGGCTGTGGAGTCCAATGACATCCTCAAGAGTGCGCTGGAGCAGATGCAGGAGCCTGCCGTCGCTACCTCCAAGCTGGCGATCGATAGTGAAGGCCACGTAGCCTTCAGTTCTGCCGGTATGAGCGGCTCTATGTACATGCAGCTCGCGAGGGAGAAGTATCTTCTCGCCGCTCCGTATCCACTGGAGCTGCTGGCCGACCTCACTGGGGCCCAGGCCTTCAACGACCACTTGGAGGTGAAATCAGTGGCTGTGAAGAAGAAATTCGCTCCCTTCCGCATTGCTACTAAAGTGGCGAAGCTGAGAGACAATCAGCATGAAGAGGAGCTTCCTGGCGATCAATCACAACAGCTTGTGGTTCTCTCTGCCGATCCGAACGATGCAAGTGGCGCTTCGTATCTGAACCGCAGCAAGATCAACGCGTTCTTGGAAGTGATTCAAAGCCGAGCTGCACGATCCAAGTTCAAGTCACTGGTGGTTGGCAAACTGGCCGACTGTCTGAATAAACTGCGGGAGCTGGCACATCGATCTGCTTCCGAGGCGGCGGTACAACGCGCCTCGATCCAGATGCTCCAGAGTGAGGTGCTGGAGCTGCGGCAGAAGCTGAAACGACAGCCAAGCACTGTCGACAGCAACAGTCACGATAGCGCAGTAATGACCGCCAGATCCTCGGCAGACGACCACAAGAGACGGCAGTTCCTGCTGAAAATCGTGGACATTTACGTGGAGAAACAGCAGCGAGACGACCTCCGACAGTCAACATTCCTGACCCAGCCGCTGTCCAGCGACATGCTGATCACCAAGACGCAGGGTTCACTCGATCATATGAGCGAATCGTCTGACGATCGATTGTGCCTGACAGAGAGCGAGTTGGATGATGAAGATGTGGAGCAGCTCCTGCTGAAGATCCTGGTCAGTGGAGTGCGTTTCCGCGAGATCTGGCTGGACGCCAACAACCTCACGGACTTGGGAGCTCAATACACGGCCGATTTCCTCGAAAAGTGCTCGTCCAGCATCCGTATACTGAGTCTCACCGGCAACAAACGGATCACACGCCATGGAATCGAGATGATCAGACGAGGTTTGGTGAGGAATCACCGCGTGCAGCAGGTTGAAGAGTTGAGAGACGACTCGAAACGCGCCGTAACTCTTCATGGGTTCGCAGTACAGCCGGAGTTTGACGTCAGTGGGAACACCACAGAGGTGATTCGTGTCATTCTGCCAGCAGTTCAGGAAGGAGAGGCGGTTGTTGACCCCGTGGGGATGACACCAGCGACAACGGACCAGGCAGTCGACACCATGACAGAGAAGCTGCGCCAACTTGGGTTCACGTACAACGTTCGACTACCTGTCGGGGCCTCCCGGCAACGATCCACGTCTTTTGTCGGCGATAGGAGGCGAGTCTCCAGTCACATCCTCACGACTCGGCCCAGAACTGCTTCAACCACTGCATCGGGTGTTCCCAGCAGACATGCCTCAATCTCTAGTGGAGGTGGCGGAAGTACAACCACTAGCAGTCGACGACTGCAGATCAAGAAGCAGCAGGAGCTCCGGTTCCAGTCGCTCGAGGCTGCCATCCGACGGGCTTCGGCGCCGCATCCATTTTCCAGCAGCATAGGCGGAAGAGCCACCGTTTCCAGCAACAGACGCACGTTCGGCAAGGCTCACATCGATATGGTGAGGGGATTAAAGCGGTAGCAGTTGAACACACAGCTTTCGAACCAACACTACAAGCTTGTTACTTAGTTACTTCTGCAGATGGCAGCTTCGATCTGCGCTCGGATGACTACCTGCCTCGCGTGGACCATACACATATCACGCTATATTGACAACCAACAGGTTATGAGCCCACCCTCACTTCAAACATGAGTGGCAGCCACGCTCTCCCCTCATCACCACACGGCTCCAACCACGAGCGCACACACCAGAAGCAGCCAACTACGACCACTCGCCGTCGAAGAAGCAGCACTGTCCTCCGTCAGTGCAGACGCGCTACCTACTGCCGACGACGCCGAAGTCGCGGTCGACGACGGTGACGAGGCCTCAGACGAAGCAGCGGAGCTGTCCACGACCTCGATCTCGGAGGCGGTGCTCCCGGATCCCACGTTGACCTCACTGCCGCCCGAAATGGTCGAGCTCTCGATGGTCACCGTGGCCGAAGTCTCGTTCTCTGAGCTCGCCGAACTCGTGTCCGCGGCGTGAACGGTCCCCACCGTGTCCTCCGCGTTGTCGTCATCCAGCGTTGAGAATGTGGTCGAGTCGTTGGATGGATAGCCATTGTCCGATGGCTCCGGAGTCACAGTCGTAGCTCCCGGAGCAGTGGTCGAAGCCTCTGGAGCAGCGGTCGAAGCCTCCGGAGTGGCGGTTGTCACCGCTGGCGTCTCCGTCGTGGCTATCGGAGCAGCAGTCGTTGCTGCAGGAGCCTCCGTTACAGCCACTGGAGCAGTCGTCGTTGCCTCCGGAGCTGCGGTGGTCACTGCTGGAGCTGCGGTGGTCACCGCCGGTGCAGTCGTCGTCTCAACTGGCACCGCTGTGGTCACTGTCGGAGTGGCGGTAGTCACCTCTGGTGTTGATGTTGGAGCATCAGTGACAGAGAGGTCTGCGTCTCCAGCCGCGGTGTTGGAGTCCACTTCATCCACTGGAGTCACCGTCGTCGCCTCTGGCGTCGCGGTTGTCACCTCCGGTGTCGTCGTCGTTGGTGTTTCCGGGGCAGCAGTGACGGCGAGATCTGCGTCCCCAGCCGCAGTGTTGGAGTCCACCTCGTCCACCGGAGTCACCGTCGTCGCCTCTGGAGCGGCTGTCGTTGCCTCCGGAGCCGCCGTCGTCGCTTCAGGAGCCGCAGTCGTGGCCTCAGGAGCTGTCGTTGTGGCCTCTGGGGTGTCCGTGGTCGTCGTATCTGTCTCCGAAGTTGAGCTTCCACTGCTGGAGGTCACCTCCACCTCAAAACACGTCGAATAGGCCGCGCCAAAGTAGCCACTGGCTTGCGACTGATCCACGTACGAGCTCGCGTCGTCCAACCAGAACGTCCAGTACCACACGAAGCTGTAGATACCCTCAGCTGTTCCTGTCGGGATGACAAACGAGCCAATGCAGGGCTTGCCGTCGCCTGCTCTTCCGCCAGGATTGCCTTCAGAATCGACCGACTCGCCGCAGTTCCCGTCGTCGAAATCCAGAGTGTAGCCGTCCAGCAGGTTGTCGGCGGTCATCTCCAGCGTCGAGGTGAGCGACGTGCCGACCTCCCCCGTCCAGTAAATGCCGTGCTGCGTGCCGATGGCCTTCTTGTCCTTGACGATGTGGCCGTTGGGCAAATACGCGAAGTAGACGGTCTCGCCTGCCGCCACCGAGAGCCGCGTGCGCCAGTCCGTGTTGGTGTACGTGTCGGCGTCCACCGTCTCGCACACTGCCGTGCCAGCCTCCACCTCGTTCTGCAGCATCTTGTACGTATATTCCGTGCCAATATCTGTATCACCGCGACCTGGATAACCAGCGCCATAGCCTTCACAGAAGCCGTTCCCGCCCGATCCCCCGTAGATGTAAGACGCACTATCCGTGTAGATCTTGGTGTAATCCGTGTCGAAACAGTCGATCCAGGAATGCGCCTCCACTGACTGCTGCGAGATCAGTATCAGCAGCGCCAGCCCAACAGCCAAGCCCACCCTTGACCGTGAAAGGCTCATGGTTCTCGAATGTCACCTCACCCCCTCGATGTTCCTGATGCAGGGCCTCGCTCGAGACCTATCCAAGCTTTTGGAGAATAAACGCTGGCTGCAATCGTACTCATTCTCCCCCGAGAATGCAAGGCACACCACACCACACCGAACGAGAAGACAAGAGAGCGATGACTTGTGCCTTGTGGCTGTCTCCTTTGGGGTCCACCTGTTTTCGAGGCGGCCCCTCCCGGCATAGACAAGCATCACGTTACGTGGGTCTCGCCTGCGACTTCGGGGGGGATGCAGATGGATCATCGGACAGCATACGGAGGGAAGTCATTCGTGGCCCCAGACGGCTGCCGAATGGGCGGAGCCAAAGCTCCAGAGGCACGCGTGCCTGCACTCGATCCGGACGAAGAGGAGGGCATGCGGTCAGTGAGATGCAACAGTTGAACTGCCTCTGATTTAATGGCAGGTTGATTTATCCAGCCAAAGGAATTGAGACGACGACTCTGGCCTTTATATTGATGTGGTTCAACTGTAAAGCGTTTTTGACAACATCAAACCCATGGTTTGTTGTCACAGAGGCTGGCCAACTGTCGGTTCTGGCCACTGCCTCGGAGATGGACAGGCCACCCGGTTTTTACGTCGCGCTCCGGCGGATCCTCTCTGCCTTCCATCTGGGAATCCCGAAGTCCAGCCGCCTGCTGGATGGATGGCCCATCCAACTGCAGCCTGCTCCGGTTGCCGCAATAGCTGCAACTTGCTCGGGTTCCTCTGCGTTGATTCGTACGTCTCGAGATTACTGCTGGGCTCCAACGGCCAATGCGCAGATCAGCACCAGCCAGTGCTGCCCGTTCGTCATCGACGCCGCGAAGCTGCTCTCGGTTGTCGCGGCGGCGCTGCCTGCGTCTTCAATTACTTCCGATTCTTCCAGATCCGACGCGGAAGAAGTGGACATCGGGTTTTGCCCTGCGAAGGGGACCTGAACCTCGATCTCGATGGCAATACTGCCGGAGCCCACCTGAGCAGCACTACCAGCCTCGCTCTCGCTCGCAGAGCTCGTATCGGCTGGGTGCACAGTCGCCACAACGTCCAACTCGTCCATGGAGCGATACCCACCGCCGTCTTCTATCGCTGCCGGAGGTGAGGTGGTTACTTCCGGGGCCGTCGTCGTTCCCAAAGGGCTTTCGGTTGTCGCCATGGGAGCCGCAGTCGCAACTAAGGCAGCTGTTGTTGCCGCTGGAGCCGTAGTTGTCTCGGCTGGAGCAGGTGTGACTACCGCTGGGGTCACTGTTGTCGCTGCAGGAGCTGCCGTTGTCGCTTCAGGAGCCGCCGTTGTCGTTGCTGGAGCCGCCGTTGTCGCTGCTGGTGCCGTGGTGGCGGCGACGCTACCGCTGGACGTCACCTCCACCTCAAAACACGTCGAATAGGCCGCGCCAAAGTAGCCGCTGGCTTGCGCCTGGTCCACGTACGAGCTCACGTTATCCAACCAGAACGTCCAGTACCACACGAAGCTGTAGATACCCTCAGCTGTTCCTGTCGGGATGACAAACGAGCCAATGCAGGGCTTGCCGTCGCCTGCTCTTCCGCCAGGATTGCCTTCAGAATCGACCGACTCGCCGCAGTTCCCGTCGTCGAAATCCAGAGTGTAGCCGTCCAGCAGGTTGTCGGCGGTCATCTCCAGCGTCGAGGTGAGCGACGTGCCGACCTCCCCCGTCCAGTAAATGCCGTGCTGCGTGCCGATGGCCTTCTTGTCCTTGACGATGTGGCCGTTGGGCAAATACGCGAAGTAGACGGTCTCGCCTGCCGCCACCGAGAGCCGCGTGCGCCAGTCCGTGTTGGTGTACGTGTCGGCGTCCACCGTCTCGCACACTGCCGTGCCAGCCTCCACCTCGTTCTGCAGCATCTTGTATGTGAACTCCGTGCCGATGTTCGTGTCACCGCGACCTGGATATCCAGCGCCATAGCCATCGCAGAAGCCATTGCCACCGGCTCCGCCGAAAATGTAGGACGCGCTTTGGTCGTAGACCTTCGAGCGGTCCGTGTCGATACAGTCGATCCAGGTATGCGCCTCGACGGGGTACTGGGTCAATGACAGGAGCAGCACGAAGGACGCGAAGGCTGTCGCCGTCGCAGCCATCGAAGCAGTCAGAGCTCGCATCGTTTCCGTCGGAATCGTCTGCTTGTCGCCACGATAGAAAATGGTCGTCAGTCTAGCAGGGGATCGACTGCGACCTGGAGCCTCGAGTCGGACACAGCGAAACTTTCAGTGGTGGGCTTGTCTAAAGGCGGGGGCAGGCGGCAACTGGAGCGCTGATTCTACGTGCCAGCTGTTCGGGTGGATTAGTAGAAGTGTTCTCTCCCCCGTGGCCCTTTTCCTGTTGCAGACCCAACTGGGACGGCAGTTGCACCGTTGCCCCAAGTTGCCTGGATCCATTCAGTCGCAAAGTCGCTGGCAATCCGTCGGTCAGCTCGAACAGCAGGTTGCAACTGTACCACGTTGACCATCGCCACGTGAGGGCGAGGCAACGGAAGGCGTCGGCGCCTCCCGCAAGGGAATAGGACGAGACTTTTTCCCGTTTCAGTCGTGGAAACGGGGGTCTGCATCACTTGCTCGAGTCCGAACGAGCTCGCAACGCATGGCGGTGATGGAAGGCATTGTGCCTGTCGTCATGACGATATCATCGCGGGACAAACGGAGGCGCTTGTGGCCAGAGCTTGCAATCTAGGCAGCGCTGCGCTGGACGCATGTCGGTTGCTGGTGTTTTGTTTTTTTCGCGTCTTCGCGTCTTCGCGCCTCCGCCTTTGTTTCGTGGTTTCCGGAGTCGTGTCTGGAAATGCGTACTGACTTGAACTTGATCCGACCGACATCCAATCCATTTCCGCCACTTGGTCGATTGCTGACAGAGTTAGAAACGAGATTTCCAAACACGTTGATGGTATTTTCGGACGCAGACACTGTCAGCAGTCGTCTAGTGCTGTCACTGGGTTCAGGTGCTGGTTGACAAGATCCGACGCCTGCGTGTCTGCTGCCAGAGTTTCGGTCGCGCCGTTTGTCTCCGATAAAGTACGAACTGACCAGAATCGGAAGAAGAAGAAAAAAAACGGCGCCCGGTCCATTTGGTCAGCGAGAAGAGCAGACAGAGCGCCACCAGATGGAGCCGCCCGTCGCCGTCCGCCACCAGGAGGACGTGGTCCACGAGCACCTCCGTTCGTCCATGATCGTCCGGTATCGGCAGCGCAGCTCCAGCAGCAGCAGTCTCAGCGTGTCCGTGTGCAGCAACAGCAGCAATGTGAGCAGTTTCCCGGCGCCGCCGGCCCCAGCGCCACGCTCAAGCTGGCGTTTGGCGGCCGATGAGGCCTACGAGGACTACGAGGTGTGTGCGCTTTTGGCTAATGGTAACTCGACTCGGAAGGCGAGGGAGCAGAGTGACGAACGGGGGATCGGTGTGTGGTGCGATAGGTGGTCTTTACGGAGGAGAAGCTGGGCTTGACACTCAAGAGCCAGGACCAGCAAGACCCGGCAGGCTACCGGATCCCCGTGACGATCGTCAAGTCCACCATCTTCAGCGTCGGGCAGGTCTCCCATCAAATTCGCGTGCGTCATCTTTGGTTGAGCTGCTGGTTATTATTCCAAGGGATGAGATGCTGATTTGAAGGTTGGATGGTACATGCACAACACGTGTATCAAAATGTGTTGTTGTGTAGGAGGGCGATATGCTGCAGTCGGTGAACGGCGAGAGCATCGCGAACCTGGACTTCCGGGACGTGCTCCGCATCATAAAGATTGCGCCACGACCGATTCGCCTGCGTTTTCGCACCAAGTACACACAGCGTGGCTTCCGGCGGGCCTGGACGTTCCCAGCGAACGAGCTGGAGTCCTCCTCCTCCTCAAGACGCTCGGGTGCCGGTACTTTCGACAGCAATCTGCGCGTGGCGCTTGCGGCGGGGTCCTTCACGCTACCCGACCGCTCGGATCCGCTGGGTGATCATGACGATTCGGACAGTCAGGGTGCTGTTCTATCCGAAAGCTTCGGTGACGCCGACAGCACGCGCACCACGGAGAACAGCTCGGTGGCCACGGACTTCACCGAGACCAACCAAACGTCGGCCCGTCAGTCGTCGAGGTTAGCGGCGTTCCTGCGGAAACCCTTCCGCCGCAACGATGGGTTTGATGGAGGCCGCTGGGAAATGCGCATGGGGATCGTGCCGACCTCCCCGCGAGCAGAGATCGCGCTCGAGTCGCCCTGCAAGGTATAGAGTACACGTGCTGAGTATGCGCCTACCCCAGCGGCTAACGTTTGCCGTTTTCTTCTCATGCAGGCGGCGGTTCATGTGTATTGGCGGGTGCACCCGAAGGCATTGTCGTACCACCTGCAGTATTCCCGCGACTGGACCATGAAGGTGTGGAAGACTTGGGCAGGGCGGCCACAGCGGGTTAGCGAGAGCGAACACGAGCTAACCACGACCATCTTCGGCCTGGACTACGCCAAGAGCTACGTGGTGCGCGTCCGCTACGAGTTCGACGGGTCGTACGCCCCCGCCGAGTGGAGCGCGCCGAGCGCCACCGTGATCACGGTGGGGCTCGGCCAGGTGGACGCCGCACGTCACCGACCCCTGCATCCCCGTGCACGGCGCGGATGAGGATGGGGAGGCATTAGCGAGCACTACAGGTATATGGAGGAAGGTGTAACTATATAAAGCGGAAACAACCACGGGAGTTGGATTGGTTGGGTGCTTGGGGAACGGACACGACCTTTCCTGGCGAGATTCCGTCGAAGCTTTGGTGGAACAAACGGAGTGACGACGCGGAACGAGAGTCCCACTGTGTCCACGTGACCTCAGGTCGCGTCGGACCTGCTTGGTGTCGTGGATAAAGTCTGAAGTTCTGCTTGATGTTGGACGTCGAGCACAATGTTGGACGTCGAGCACACAATGTTGGACGTGTCGTGGGTGAATTTTCGCAACAAATCAAAAGCGCTTTTTCTCTCTGAAGCCGGAAACTCGACCCCTAGCCGCGTCTCATCTCGCCTTTCTCTCCAATACCGTCTCGTCTGGTCTCTATCTCCCATTCTGATTGGCCATTGAAGAGTTGCTGGGAGGTTCATTTCAGCCAATACACGTCGTCGTTTTCCAGCGAAAGCCAGCGAGGCACCAGATAATAACAGCGAAGGCGGAAGACGACACCAACGTCCGTCGGTCTAATCAACGTAAAGCACCGCCTCGACCGCCGCAGAGCCGCGTCTTGCGCCGGCCCGTGCGTGTGTATCGCTCTCCCCTCCCTCTCGTAGGCGGCGCTGTCATCTTCCGGCGCGGCCGCGGTGTATTTTAGTATTTATTTGCGCTTGCAGTGGCCCCAGGCGGCCTTGACAACATGCTGGAAGGCGCGCTCAAGTCGTGGATCATCTACTTCCTGGGCCAATATGTGGAGAGCCAGACGGTGAACGTCTCAGCCAAGCTGTGGCAGTCGTCGGAGCGCCTGAAGCTGGAGAACCTGACGCTCAAGGCCAGCGTGATCCCGAGCTGGCTGCCGTTCCGCCTCAAGACGGGCTTCATCGGTCTCTTCGAGGCAGATCTGCCCATTTCGGCCATCTTCGGCAGCACCGCCGCCAAGATCAAGTTCCAGGACGTGCTGATCGTATTGGCGCCGCTGCAGCATGACGATGCGGAGCTGCAGGACGAGGTCGCCGGCCTCGTGGACCAGAAGCTGCGACATCTGGAGCAGGACCTGCTGGACCGATGGAACGGCCCGCAAGTTCCGGAGTACACAGTGCCGCATGAGAGCGAAGGGTACTTCGGCACGGACGGCTGGATCGGCCGCACCATGACCAAGCTCATCGATAATTTGCAGATCGACGTCCGGAACCTACACATCCGGGTGGAAGGCACGTGGTTCCCGTCCAGTCCGTTGCGAACGCCACCTACGTCGAGGTCGACTGCCTCTTCCGAACATACTACGACGCCTTGCGGATGTTCCGACGGAGTGAAGTTCGCTGCTGGCTTCACACTGGGGGCATTATCGGCCGTGACGACGCCCAGCAATTGGCGGATCGACGGTTTTGACGAGCGGAAGGAGCCGTCGACGCCCGAGAGCAATCACTTGGTGTTTAAACTGATCAACGCCATCGATCTGTCAGCGTATGTGGACCCGAATGCGCTGCATTTCATCCACTCGAGAGTGCATCCACTGGTACTGAAGTCGACGCTCACGCGGTTGAAGGACATGGGCGCTAGAACAGCGCGTGCAGATTGGTGGAACGCGGAGGAGAGCGTGCATGCGCATCGCTTCCTGGTGGCGCCTATCAATGTGTCGCTTAAGCTGACCATGAACACAGCAGCACAACACGCGCAGACCAACGACCCGCGATACGACGCGGTGTTTCATCTGTCCAGGATCTCCATGGCGCTCGATGAAGAGCAGTTGTCTGTGCTGAATTTGGTGATAGACTCCTTCACAGGACACGAGAAGTGGCGCGTCATGGTGGCTGAACAGGTGAAGGCGTCGGAACGCCACGCAGCGAGTGATCAGGCCGCGATGGCCCAGTTGGCGGAGGACTATTTATTGCTTTGGAACCAAATTATGGCAGTGAAGAAAGAAGGACTGGACGTCCTGCGGAAAAGCGAGGTGTGGCGCCACGCCACCACAATGGAGCAGCAGCTGCCGTTCGAGGTAGTCGTGGCCATCCGGAATCGCCTCGGACTGGAAGGCGTGACGGGAAAAACTGTGCCGTTCGCGAACGCTCTGCATGAAATGGGAGATGCTATGGGCATCCCTCTTCCAGAAATTAGCGTGCCATTTCCTGAGGGGCCTACAGGTTTGTTGTTTAACGTTCTCCCGTGTGGAGATGTGGCGATCAAGCGATGTGCGGACAAAGGCCCCGCGGCAATGAAAGACAGCGTGAAGCCCGGGCTGCTACTCGTGAAAGTAGATGGTCAACCGCTACGGTCGGTGTTCCAGTTCAAGTCCGGATTGGATGTGGAGATGGCGATCGACTCGATGCCAAGTGTGAAGGTGCTGACGTTCCGGCATCCGTCGGTGAAGCCTCTTGAGGTCACTCCGTTCCGAGCGGTGGCTCAAATCTCCCTGAACTCTGATTGCCTCAAATTCTCCCTGGTTCGCGCGTACAAGAAGAGGGTCATTGCAGAAGTGATGCTGGACCACCCGATGGTCTCTATCAAGGGGTTTGGTCCGGATTTGTTCTCGTATCATCTCTACGAAGTGTGTCTGGGAGACTTCTTCGTGCAAAACATGGCACGAGAGGAAGACGAAGGCAGTCATTGCATTGCCTCCAGCATATGCCGACCAGTGGGAGATGTCGAGGAAGACTCGCCACATCCAGCTCTGCGATTTGCCATGAACTACCTCCACGACGCCCATCCCGACGCTCGCCCCGGTCAGGTGGCCACATACGGATCGAAGTTATCCTTGGCAATTGGAAATTCCATCGTGGTATTCGACGAGGCGAAGGTGACGACTCTGTTGTCGGAATGGCACGAGTGGGTGGGCGCGATTTCAAGCAATTATACGAATGGCAGGTCCTCAGTCGGAGTCTCTCGGGTGGACGTGGGTATCGCAGCGGTGCCGCCGTCCGTGGGTTCTCAGCTGGTGTCATCTTCTGCGTCTACCAGCCCCTCAAATACTGTTCTTGGAGACGAGGCGCTTCCCGTTGTGGATGTTTGTAGCTACTCGCACGAAGTCAAGATCGACCTTCTGCGGTTTTTCATCAGCGCTCCGAGAGGCCCCGCGACACCCGTCGAACTGCCCAATGAACCGTCTTATCGAGTGCTTTTAAAGCAGCTTGTTGGCGATGAGCCAACCGGACCTCCCGCTGTACCGGACTGGGCGAGAGCTGCGCATGCGATTGTGGTGATGCAACGCTTCATTCGGGGTGCCATTGTGCGAAAACGCAAAATGGTTCGGCTGGCGTTGGCAAGGAACCGCTGGGTGTACTATCGAGGCGACGAAATGATGGGATGGCTGTACACAAGAGACGATTCGCTCGCGTTCCGTCGGTGGCGTCGGTCATGGTGCCATCTCGATGAAGACGGGAACTTCTCATTCCACAGCAACGGGTCAGGGGCAGACGTTCTGGACGAATTCAGTTTGCTGGGGTGCAAGGTGATCCTGCTGCCAGATGTTTCCGGCGGGCCTTGGGGGTCGCGGACGGACAACCCGTCGAATATACTCGAGATCACGACAAAAGCTGGCGTGCTTCGTAAAGTGCTGAGCTCGGATAAACTGATAGAGCTGAAGAAGTGGAAGCACAGCATCGAAAACAGCGTCCGGGCCGCAGCGAGGCGATCGCCCAGTGTGGAGGTCGAAGAAGAAGAGTTTTTGTACAATTCCTCGGGGGAAGGCGAGAACTTTCGACGCGAAGAAGCGGAAAACAAGCCGTATAACAGCTCTGAGCGGTGGGACGGGTCTGCGCTGGATGAGCTCTTGCTGGGAGGATTTTCGAATGTGTACCGACCTGCGGCCGCTCTGAAGGAGGAGCAGGCGTCCTGGATATCGCTGAGCGTCACGAACGTTGTGTTTCTCGTGGACGTCCATCGTGTCTCGGAGCCGGAGCAATCTGGCTTTCGCTTGTATCTGGGGCTGACCCATTTCACTGCGTTGGACCATCGGCAGTACTCGGACTATGGATTATTGCACATCGGCGACAAGTTCCTGAGCTTGAAGAACGGCAAGCTGACGCCCGGAAAAATGCGCTCGGACCATCTGAACAAGGGTCCTTTCCTCGCGCTGACCATGTCGTATCGGGGGGCCCGCGCTGCAGCAGATTGCTTTCTGATGAAAACTGGGGCGAATGTGGACCTCACAATTTCGGGATGGGTGATGCCACTCAGCTTGACCCAAGTTTTATTCGAAGTCATCGATGTCCTGGACGTGTTGTGGGTGGATGACGCGGATTCAGCTTTGGGAGGTGCAGGGGGTCGTGCGGTTGCTCCTGGATCTGCGACCACTGCTGCTTGGCGGGAAGTCTCGGAGCTTGGAATCCAGATTCGAGCCCCAGTTCTCGAGGCGTACCTCGAGGATTCACACTGCGTTGCGAAACTCACAATCGAGAACAGTTCGTGCTTGTACCGAGCCGACCCAGGAATGGAGAACTTCAAACTGCATCTTGGCCCCACGGCTCTTTTCGTGCTGACCGATGAAGTCGCGCTGCGGCTAGTGCAAGTGGACAAGTTCTGGCTCAGCTATGACCTGCGACTGCATCGGATGGCGGATTCGGCAGCTTCTGGATGCGAATTGTGCGCAGATGAGTCTGCCAAGCGACCTGTTTGTCATCGATCAGTCAGTGTCTCCATCGGGCAGGTGAAGCTTGAGGCCGATCGGAGGTTGGAGCTGCTGTTCGCGTTGTTGGAGGCGCTGACATACAGCGAGGAAGCAGATGACGCCGAAGAGGAAGACTTCTATAGCGCGAATGAAGAAAAGGCGATGGACAGCGAGAGGGACGAGATGGGCAGATCCTTCCGGACATCGTACGACGTGAACCTCGTTGGCAGACGGGATCTCTCGCAGACGGAACGGCTGCAGTCCATGCAGTTCAGCTTCCAGGATCAAGATTCCCTCGAGTTGCGACCGATGTACACGGGGTTTGGACGTCCATTTGCGTCTCCTTCAGGACGTAGTCGCATGTCGACTGCGACTTCTGCTGGCTTGAACTATGGACTGCATGAAAATGGCCAAGAGCGACAGAAACGTCGATCAAGGGTCTCCGCTTTCATGCCGTTGCTGAACTACCAATCGTTAATCGCCATTTCGGGCGAACCCACAGATCGCCATACGTCGCCGAAGACGATATTCCGCGTGCGGTTGCGTGTCGGAAGGATCCACGACAGCATCTCGATCTCATGCTACTCGGTGATCTTCGAAGTGATCAAGCGAAGCTTGTCCGTGGTGTCGTTGGACACCTACATCCCGGTGATGAATTTCTCCGTGAGCGACATGAAGCTGCAGAGCGTGACTCGGACTGAGTTCTTGACCGACTACGTACTGGATGCCAGTATTGAGATGTCTGCTCGGTACTACAACACGTCGCTGGCAGATTGGGAACCCTTTATCGAACCCTGGCGAGCTTACGCAAAGGCTCGAAGCGATGGGGATGGAGCCGGAACGTCGATGCAGCTAAGTGCACTACAGCGCCTGAACGTGAACTGCACCGACTCGCTCATCCGACTGCTGTCTAGTATCGCCAAAAACCGGCGCAAGCAAGTGTTTTACGTGGAGAAACGCACTCTCGCAGCGGTCGCTGCCGATGGCGAGGCCAAGAAGGAAGACGGTCGGGTGTGCGTCCTCAATAACCTTGGCGTCCCGATCCGACTGGCGAATTTGAACACGTCACATGCAGGGACATTGCATGTCGAGGTGCGGGACGGGTGGTCGTTTCCGGGGTATTCGCGCTTCCATAACGTCCGCGTTGAGGTGGTGTTATTGCCTTGGTGGCATCCACGCGAAGTCGAGGCATTGGAGAACTTCCGGCATAAGTTTTCGCTCCCGTACGGTGGCGCCCAATCTGGTGTGACCCCGATTTTGAGGATCGACGTGCAGTCAACGGACGAGGGCAAGCGCAACTATGTGTTCGACCACGTCACCAACAAGTATGTTGAAGTGGAAGCGGACGAAGACGACGATCTCGTGGATATGACGGCGCGGCCAATGTCGCCACCGAGCACGGAGCAACGGATGGCGCGCGAGGACAGCACGAGCTCCCAGAGGGCAAAGTGGGCTTCTGTTGGCTCGGCGGAAATCAATCTGGCGGGAAATGTGATGGGCTCGCTGGATCCCAATCGGATGAAGCTGAATCGATGGTATCGTCTTCATGATTTGCGCGGGAATGTCACGGGGGAAATCTTCGTTGGCTTGACCTTCGTGCCTCATGTGAGAGACCCAGCCCACCGCTCCAGAATGAACGAGCCTCAGCAAGTGAAAGACGGCCAGTTCTTGGTGTTTGACCCGCTGAAGACCGTCGCAACGAAAGAAGTGAAGGGCCCCACGGATGCATCCAAAGACCACGTAATGTTGTCGGATGGTCTGCGCGGGAGTTACATCCCGCCCTTGGCCTTGGAAGTGTTGATTGGCTCGTCACGGATGAGCTTGATGTGTCCACTACGACGTGCGGGCAAATTCCTCATTCAAGGCGAAAAAATACTGGCGGAAGTCAAAGTAGCACAGCGAGACGAGTCTCGACGTGTGTTGCTGCTAAGTTCGCCCGTCCAGCTCAAGAATGGTACGCGGGTTCTCGTTCAGATATTGTGCTGTTACCGTGGAGTAGTGCTGACTTATTGTGTACTTTGATCTTTGCAGATACGAGCATTGATATGGAACTGTGGACCTGCCGCACGCGCTTGGCTCCTGGCGAGGTAAGTCTGCTGCAGGAATGACGTGTGTTTACGTGGCCTCGTTGATACTCAATTCGTCGCCTTTTGGTGTTCAATAGAGTGGTACGCTGCCTCGGTCCGGCAAGTCGATGATACTGACCACGAGCAACAAGATCTCGGTCCCAATGAGTGCGATGTTCGGCGAGGAGAAGGACTCGATTATCGTGAAGGTGATCGGTTGCAAGCCGACCGTTGTGGCGGATCTGAACAAGCTGGCGGCTGGTTCGACCATCTTGACGCTGGAGGCGGAGGACGGCCGAGGACTGGGCTATTGCCTGTATGTGAACATCACGTCGCACATGCGCAAGGTGTATCGGGAGGATCACCAGGGGATGATCACCCGCGGGAACATCAGTCATGATGACGAACTGCAAACGTACGCGACAAAGTATCGGATTTGCTTGCACTCGTGCCTGATGTTTGAGAACACTCTGCCTATTCGAGTGCAGTACAAGATCGTGGCGAACGGATTATCGGAGGAAGTAGTCCGAACGGGCACGCTTTCTCCTGGTGAAGAGGTCCCGATCCACGACTTCCAGATGGACGCGCGTTTGATGCTGCGATTGCCGGAAATGGATTCAATCTGGAGCCGTTCGATCAATTTGGGCGATTGTATCTTCCGAGAGACGATGGACAAGGCGATCAAGTCGATGCTGGGTGCGACAGGTGTCTGGGATCCCATTGTGGAGTTCCTCCCGTCTCCACAAAGCCCTGGCATCGTCTTCAAGGACGAGGATGTCACGTCAAAGACAGTCACCACGCGACTGGATTACACAGCCGCAGACGATGGGAGTCCGCGCATTGTGCTCTTTTGCTCGCTGTGGGTTTATAACCAGTCGCATGTGCAGACGTTGCTGTTCCGGTGTGCTGATGAACCAGAAGCTCACGTGTTGGTTGCGCCTCAGTTGGTCCCACAGCGACCCGTGCCGCGGTTGATGGATTGCCCTGGCCAAGCTTTCGAGATCGGAACGATCATCGATACGGAGGTCTCCCGCTGGTCCGACAAGATTCACTCGACGGTGGTGGGTGTCCAAGAGCCCATCACTCTGAAATTCGGCAGCAAATTGGGTCCGAAGACGC
>MBAC02005634.1:0-12904 GCA_001712635.2 Nothophytophthora sp. Chile5
TGGACCTGGTGCTGAGCTGCGTGGACAACTACGCGGCCCGTACGGCGCTCAACCAAGCGTGCAACGAGTTGAATCAGGAGTGGATGGAGTCGGGGGTGTCGGAGGACGCCGTGTCGGGCCACATCCAATTCCTGCTGCCTGGTCGCACGGCCTGCTTCGAGTGTCTGCCGCCGCTCATCGTGGCCAGCGGCGTGGATGAGTCCACTCTCAAGCGCGAAGGCGTGTGTGCTGCCTCCCTGCCTACGACCATGGGCCTCGTGGCTGCGCTGCTGGTGCAGAACGTGCTGAAGTACCTTCTGGGCTTCGGCCAGGTGTCGTACTACCTGGGCTACAGCGCCATGAAGGATTTCTTCCCGTCGGATGTCATGCGGCCCAATCCCGAGTGCTCGAACGCCCACTGCCGCAAGCAGCAGGCGGCGCCTGCTCATGCCGGATGGACGCCCATGGTGTGGACAGCTCTCGGCCACGACGGCAAGGAAAACGTTGCTGTGGAACACGACGAGAACGAGTGGGGGATCGAGCTTGAAGGAGGCGATGAGGATGGCGCTGCGGCCTCGAAGGACGCGGACGCATCGGTGGCGACCCCCGCGACGACGAAACTGGCCTCGGGGCTCTCGTTTGCGTACGACCAGCCTTCCGTGTCGGCCTCATCGGCGACTGAGGACCAGTCGGCGTCCGTTATGGACGTGGATGTGAGTCTGGAGGACCTCATGGGCCAGCTCCAGTCTCTGTAAGCCAGTCCGACCAGTCCGCCGTCCTCTCGTGGAGTCAGAAGGCGTGAGTTAGAGGACGAGGAAGAGGAATCCCATGCTGTGGAGTGCTTCCATTTCGATCTGTCTGTATCTTGATTTGGTTGGTTATTGTGAGTCTAATACGTCCCGGAATTCCTGGAGCAAGGCGACGCTGGAGGCCTCGATGGCTTCGCCCCAGAACCCGTCTCGCAGTCGGCGGTCCAGTACTTGCGCCACTTTCACCGCGTTCGCCAGCGTCTTCGTGGACTCCGGAGACGTCGCGAGCAGAATGCGCATGGCGTCCAGTGCCGACGAGCCCAGAACTTCGTCGGTGCAGGTCTCAAACTCGCGCAAGAAGTCGGAGAACGTGAGGCCCATCTCGGCGATGTCCTTCGCGTGCCTCTGACCGATCGCTCGCTTCGGATGCTCTTGCCTGCCTGAGGACAGACACAATGCGCGGACGCTGGACGGCAGGAAGCTGTAGTTGATGCCCAGCGTTTGGTCCTTGTGCTCGCTTTCCGGATGCTCTTCCTCCGTGAGTTTCTCGACGGAGGAGGTCGGGGAGAAGCCTGACGACTGGATCGTCGAGCGCATCAAAGCAGAGAGGAGGCAGTTCGTGAGTAGCTGTGGATGAGTAAGGCGACATGGCAAGCCAAGAGCAACGTACGTGTTTGGAGAAGCCGCCTTGCGATGAGGAACTGCGGAGAGATTGCAGGGACTTCCGAGTCAGATGACCACGGCCGAGGGCTTGGATACACATCGCGGCTTCCAGTTCCTCAAGGCGGTGATCTCGATCGGCAGCACTTTGCCTCCAGAAGCTCTGGATGGTGGCGGCGGCGATTTGCTGAGCGCCACAGAGCTCTTCCTGGACCACAGCCTGGTGGGCCGCAGCTTTGCGGGCAGCACACGCACGGAAAACCTCCTGGATCGTGCGGGCCGCGATGCTGCGAACTCCCGTGTCGACTGACCGCTGGGTGCTTTGGCAGTTGCTACGGAAGGATCTCTGGATCACACTGGCAGCTGTGTGCCTCCCGGCGCCGACGCATTCCGTCAACAGACGACTCTGTCGACCACGAGCCACCGCCTGGATCTTGACCGCACTCAGCTCTTCCAAGAAGGCTTGCTCCGTCACAAGCTAACGAGAACAGAGACATCAGTGCAAGAGGGTTAGAAGAAAAGCACAAGACCAGCGATGAACCCGGGAGAACTTACCGCGTGGTCGAGGGCGACGTTGAAATGCTTCCGCTCAATGTACAACCGACTCAAGTGGCTGGCGTGCTCCTGGGCGGCACGGTAGCGGACCGCGAAGCTCTTCATGGAGGCTTGGATGCAAGTGGCTGCCGAATTTCGTCGCGGTGTGCCACCTGCAGGAAGTTGCCGTGGCGTTTCCACTTCTTCTGCGTGATTGGAATCCAAGCGCGGCGTCAAAGCTGCCGAATTCCGGCAAGGTGTCTCTGAATTCGTGTGATGTATAGCTGCAGACACGACATCTGTGCCTCTAAGTGCAGCATCGGCGATCGGAGGGTAGAACGACGGCAATTCCTCTTCTTCCCACTCTGTGCCATGTCGGTGGAAGGAGCGTCGATACAAGTGTTGGATGAGGCAGGCCGCCATGTGCTCCACTTCTTCTCTCTGAAGCTGCAGCTGCGCTCTTTCTTCCTCTCGTCGCTGTTCGTTTCGCAACGTCCGGAGATGTCGGCGAACCTGTCGCTGAATCCTCTTCGCCGAGTCGCCTTCCAGCTTGATCTGAACAGGAATGGAATGAACAGATCGAAGCACGGACAAGAGTAAGACACAAGGAAAGCAGCAGAGCGGAGAGCCTCAGAGAAGACAGTACCTGCTTCAAGGTCTTGACCTCAACACGACAGCGTTCACCACGGAAGAAAGCCTGGAGTCGGCGACCTGCAGCTGCATGAAATAGACGCCGCTCGCCAGCACACACGTCCACCTTAGAGCCGAAGACGTTCGCATCTTCTTGGATCTCAACGCCGCCATCATCCGCTTCGTCTCGGCTTTTCGCCGCAGTCACTGCTGGCGACAATTGCTCTGCTGCGTCGCCACCTTGCTCGGTTTGCTGCAAATTCCCCCAGGAATCGCGTCTCACCTGCTCCAGTCGATCGCGCACCTTGCAAGTCGCGCTTCGTGGGGTCGTGAGCTTAGGGCTGCAGGCGTCAGCAGCTTCGTTCGTTTCTGCCATTCGTTGCGGCGAGTTTCTCGCCTGGCTAGCTGCGAATTGAGCTGGTTTCGTCGAGTTCGGAGGAGCATTCACGCCATTCAAGTCGTCCTTAATGCTTTCTGCGAGCTTCCTCATGCGTCGGAGATACTCCATGTGACTTACGCGTTGAGCTGGCAAGTCAACGTCCGTATCAGCATCGTTATCTCCATGGTAACCAGTCTGGCAAGAACTCGGAGAGCTCTCTTCTGGCCTTGGGCTTGAACTCACACCAGAGTCGCTGTCGCGGCCTGCTTCACTCTGTCCACTTGGCGCCTGCGCGCGAGCATCGTCCAAGACCTTGCGATGCCTTCTCGAACCTGCCGCTCCCGCCCGCAGAGTCTTCCCGTCTCGTGGTTGGTTGCGAGCACTTGAATCGCCTTTTCCTTCGCTCTGGTTGCTGCTACAGTCGGATTGCAAGGCGGTGCTGAAGGCATCCAAATCGTCGTCGCTGTCTCCATCATCAACAGCAACGCCGTAGTCTTCGTCGTTCTCCATAAGGTCGTCGTCGCGGCCAGCGAAGTACAGCTGCCCTTGGAGTCGCTGTCGCCTTTGTGACTCGACCACCGTCGGATTCCGACGCCGAGCACCTGCAGTGGCGCCCCCCGCACTTTGAGGACGCTGAGCTCTTCGCTCAGGCTTTGCTGCTGTTGGTGAAGACGATCGAAAATCGCTCAGCGAGTGCTCCTTTTCCAGCTTCTTCCAGTGCAAATCGACAGCACTTTCACGCTGCGTGTGTCCTTGAGCTTGACGACTCGACCGCACGGAAGACATTGCCGACATCGGACGCGTTCGAGCCGTAGCCGAAGCCGGACGCTGATGCTTGCTACCCCGTGGAGCTGTCGAATTACGAGGAGATCCATAGCGTAGCCCTGCGGTCGACGGCTTTGTGGCCTTGTAGCATTGAGAGGCGACGGTGGAGCTGTAGGACACATCTGTCCGAGACGCATCATCGGCTGGGTTTCGGGATGACGGATGAGCAGACTTTGGACGAGCGATCGGGCGCCGCGTGCTACTGCCATTGACTGGTGTGCTGGTGAACGAAGGAATGCCGTTTTGCCGAACATTGGCGGTCTGCTGCTTCTTCTTGGCATCCAGGAAAATCTTCTTGAAGGACTCGCATAGTGCCTCGTTGGTCTCGCGATACTTCCACACAAGCTGAAGCGCCTTCTTGTACCACTGGAGACTGGCCTCTCCACGGCCGTTGAATTCCAGCTCGACGGCGAGGTTGTGGTACGCCACAGCGAGCGAGATGATCTTCTCCTCACGAGTCTTGGCATCCAGCGCATCCATCAGGCCAGCTTGTTCTCCGCCCTCGCTCTCAGCCGCCTCTTCCTCCCGGTCATCGTCCGCTCTGTCTTCGAGACTCACCAGCTCTTCTTGCGTGTGGAAAATCGCGGCTTGCGCGTGCTCCAGCGCCAGGTCGTGTCGTCCAAGCTGTGACTGGATGGCGCATAGATTCAGGTGCGTAATGGACAGGTTCTTCACGTGAGTCGAGCCTGAGCCAAGCTGCGCTGCCTCTTTCAGATACTTGAGAGCCGACTTGAGCTTGCCCAGCTTGCGGTAGCAGCAGCCAATATTGTTGAACGTGAGGATCTGCAGCGCTTGGCACTTCCTGAAATTCCCTGGGGCCGTAACGGCTTCCGCTTTCCGGAGCATGGCCAGACACTGATCGAATTGCCCCTGCGAGAGGTACTGCATGGCGACGGAGTTGTAGCTCAGCATCACCTCGTTCAGCGCCTTGTGGACCACCGAGTTGTCGACGCCAAACATGCGCCGTTTCAGCCACAAGCTCTGCTCCAGACAACCCAGCGCCTCTAGATCCATGTTCTTCTGCTTCAGACACGCGACGGTGGAAGTCAGCATCTCCAGCAGACTCTGGTCACTGTCCTTTTGAGCGGTTGGTGGACGCTTTCGATCCGGACGACCGCGCAGTTTACTTGGAGACAAGCCGGAATCGGGAGCGTATTGCTCTGATCGCGTCTTGCCAGGCGAACCTCGTGTCGTATGGAACGTATACGACGGCACCTGGAACGGGTCTCCCTTCGTCGAGGATTGCGCGGAGGGTCCCGGCGCATGCGTCGTGTTAGGTGGATAGCAGTGGCTCATATCTGTACTGGCCCGGGCTTTCGAGCGTCGTTAGCCGCGGCAAAATGGAAAGAAAAGCAAGGCAAGCACCACTGGCCTGGAAATAGCGGTGTCGAGCAAACTTCGTCTTGGTCGCTGAGCTCAGTTCACCCCATTGATGGAAGGCGGCGCAGCTGGACAAAGCAATCTTCAAGCGGAGCCGAATGAGCAGCAAGTTTGGGTTGGAGGGCTTGCGTCGGCTTTTGCAGCAGGAACGATCGGCCACATGGAGCTATTTTCTCCACCATCGACGCCTACGGTTTCACAGCAAAGTAAGAATACGCCAAGTACTTGAAACGACCGCGGGATGATCAGAGATGCGTGAGATGCGGTGCCTTCGCAGTGGAAGCATCGATAAAGGCGTGAGCTTCCGGCTTTTGCCAAAACCACATCCATTCCCAACAGCTTGAACTCTCTTCACTCTGTCTTGTTCGCATCAGCGCCTTCATTTGTCTTTGTCGTGTCGGGGATTAGCCACGCTGGGATCGGTACCTCTTTAGCTGTTGTTCTAGCGATTTGATATGCTGCTGCATCTGGACCATTTGCTCGGCTTGACTAGCCACCACCTTCAGCAGATCGCGCTTTTCCCCTTCCAATCGGTCAGTCATTTGCTTGTACATGTCCGACAGCTTCAGCGAGTCATCCAGCGTCGACATCATGGACATCCGACTGGGAGCAAGTGATACGGCGTCGTCTTCGCGTTTGGCCATCGGGATCTTGGTGTTGTATACGTGCCGCACGTCCACCCCAGTTCTCCCTGGAGATTTCATCGGAGACTTCGCAGGATTCGAGACCTTCATCGAGCTGAGCGAGGTGGACAGTTGATCCTCGGACTTCACTGGCGACGCAAAGACGGTTAGCGGGGGCTTGACCGGGGAAGCGAAGATACTTGCCTCGGGTTCCACGGGAGACGCGGAGATGCTGGTCTGAGAACCTGGCGGTCCGTCGCTGCCGAACAAACTGCTGGCGCTTGGTGCCGGCTCGGAAAATAAATCATGCGCTTGAACCGGACTGGGCGCCTGCTGTGCTTGCGCCCACTGTCCGTCGTTATACGTCGGGGCTGGCGAGGCAAACAGACTGTCTGCGCTCGCCACTCGGTGATGGCCGCCGTTTGTTGGAGCAGAAGACGCAAAAGGGTCACTGCTTTGGCTAGCAGCGGCAAATGGCGATGACGTCTCGGAGGTTGCTGGCTGTACCTGGTGTTCCTGTGGTTGTGCCCGCGGCTCGAAGCCATTATTCGCCGGTGCAGATGCCGCGAATGGGTTGCTTGTGTTGATCGCTGCAGTTTCACTTCCAAATGCGTTCATGCCGCCCTCCGAACGCGGCGCAGCAAATGGATCATTCGGTGGTACGGCTTGACTGCCAAACATACTGCCATTCGTCCCCGAAGATGGAGACGCAGCAAACGGATCCTTAGCTGGCGAAGCTTCGCTCCCAAAAGGATTGGCACTGCTTCCTCCAGATGACGCGGTAAACATATCGTTCGTTGGTGGCGTTTGGCGTCGATACGGATTGTTCCCGTTGCCCGACGGTGACCCGGCAAACGGGTTCTTGGCCAACGGCGGCCCGCTAGCAAACAGGTCCGCAGCAGAAGCAGTCGAGCCTGTGCTGGTCGGTGGTTGCTGGTGCTGGCTCTGGAAAAATGAGGCGGTAGGCGGTAACGACTGCGAAGGGTGGAAGCCACCATCGTTCTTCCCCACGCTGCTACTCCCCGAAGCAGGCGGCGTGGCGGTCGTATGGGAACGCGGCGCGCCGTATCCGAACCCATGTCCCTCGTGACTTCTTGGCGCCGGTGGTGAGCTGCTCACGGGAGGCGTAAATAGTCGCTGCTGAGGCCGTGGTGGCTGCTGGCTGCTGCTATCATTCAGGTCCACGGTCTCATACACCCCGCCGGTTGAGCGCGACGACAGCGGGATCTCTTCCAGTCCGCCAGCGCCTCTTCCTCCTCCTTGGCCCCCTCTGTGCTGGTGAGGGGAGCTAAAGAAGTGACTCCCCTGCTGCGGACGCTGCTGCTGTTGCCAGTGCGGCTGCGGTTGTGGCGGTTGCGCCTGGTAGAAGTACGGGCCATTGGGCGACGCGCGCTGGTACGAACCGCGGTTCGAGCCGTGGTAGGAGCCCCCGGAGGACCGCGGTGGCGAAGGGATCGGCGGCCGCGACATATGCGGCGGCGGTGCCGCCATCCGGTGGCCATTCACGGCCGCGCCGCCTTCCTGTTGCGCGCCAGAGTGGGAGAAGGCGCGCGGATACGGCGGAAAGGCCACAGGCGGCGGTCCGGAGGGCGCGCTGGTCGGGCGCGTCGGGGGAGTGCTGGGAGGCGCGCTCGGGTCCACCACGAAGCGCTGCAGCAGTCGATTCATCTCGTTCTTCCGCCGCGCTGGCGCCTTCGGCTTCTCTTGTCCGGGATTCCCTCCGTGCAGCGTGAGTGCCCAAGAGTGATGGATCGAGAGACTTCTAATTAGAAAGGTAGGGTGAATGAAAAAGCGTCACTGGTATACCGGTAGCAGAATAGGTATTATCCCGTTTCATGTTTCGAAGCAAGCCCAAATTACCATCGAACCTGGTTTGTTTCAATTAATTACACCAAGGGTCTGACGTGAGGAATGAAGGTCGACAAATACTATACGCTATATTCCACATAGTTAATCCAAGTCTCAGTCCAAATTTTCAACATGAAAAACCTTCACGCTTTCCAGCAAAGTGGCTAGCAACAAAGGCCTCTAAAGATCATGACGTCGCCGCCGCCTGACAATCCTCCTCCTCTGGTTACTACTGGCCCCCTCCATGACCACACGCCGTCCTCTCCCGCGCTCACCATCGTCCGCCTGGTGTGTCGCGAGTGCCTCCCTATCAGTGGCGGCAGTCTGCCGCACGTGGCGCGTCTCCTCGATGCCTTTCTGGATGAGTTCTCCGATACGTTGACGCTGGCGCGGGGCTATTTGATCTCGGATGGAAGTCTGCGACTGCTGCAGTACCTGGCTGCTCACGAACGTCCGACGACCGACCCGATCCTCCGTCGATGGGCGTTCAACGACGTGGTAGGCTACGCGGCCGCCAAGGGGGACCTGGAGACGCTGCAGTGGCTGCTGGAGAATTACCAGCCGGACGAGTTCCTGACGAAGGCAGTGGATGAAGCTGCCTCTGGCGGTCGTCTGGATGTGTTGGAGTGGATGTGGGCCAACTATCGCAGCAGAGGCTACTGGGGGTCCACGGAAATGAGGGGAGCCATTCGAAACGAGCACTCGGCAGTGGTGGCGTGGCTCCGTGACCACACGGTGCCTCGGCCGGAGTCCGCGGTCAACTTGGTTGGGGACGCAGTTTGTTGCGGAGATTTGACGACGTTGCCATGGCTGGTTGAGCGGTTCGATGTGAATACGAATCGGGCGTTGAGTGTGGCCGCAAGTCTGGGCCAGTGGGCTATGGCTAAATGGATTGTCGAGAACTGTGAGTTGGAGGCTCGCCTGGAGTACCCATGCTTAATGAACTTCCGCCGGGCCGCTGGCGACGGCAACCTCGAGTTCCTCAGGTTGGCGACCAACCGCAAGCTATGGGCACCCGATGCTGATGCCGCCTCTTGGATGACTTCATCGGCTTCTGCCGCTGGCCATCTGGAGGTTGTGAAATGGCTTCATGAGGAGTTGGACACCAACTCGGCAGGTTATGGCTACGAGAATGCAGCAATGGGAGGCCATCTAGAAGTTCTCAAGTATCTTCATGAGAAGCATTTCCCAAACGACAGCGAGCAGTCTCTCATGGACGCGAGTGCCAGACGTGGGTATATTGAGGTGGTGCAGTGGCTCCACGCCAATTCCAAGCAAGAATGCACGACGAACGCCATGGACTGGGCTGCTCAAGGCGGTCATCTCGAGGTCGTCCAGTGGCTCCACGAGCACCGCAGTGAAGGGTGCACGTCAGCTGCCATGCATCTGGCGGCTGTGGACGGCCATATGAATGTTGTGAAGTGGCTGCACTCGCATCGAAGCGAGGGTTGCAAGGAGGTGACGCTCGGCGAGGTGGCTAAATCCGGGAATTTGGAGATGGTGCAGTGGCTGCACGACAACAGACATGAAGTCTTTTCTTGTCCAGGTGTCATGGATATAGCAGCCGCGCGGGGCTACTTGGATGTGGTGAAGTGGCTTCACGAGAATCGAAGTGAAGGCTGTACAGTTGAGGCAATGAATGGCGCCGCGGCAGACGGACGTCTGGAGGATGTCAAGTGGTTTCATGAGAATCGGAGCGAAGGCTGTAGTAAGATTGCGATGGACGAAGCTGCGGGAAATGGGTATTTGGCAGTTGTTCAATGGCTTCACGAGAATCGGCACGAGGGATGTTCCGTGGAGGCCATGGATGGTGCTGCTGAGCATGGGCACCTGGATGTGGTGAAGTGGTTGCATGCGAATCGAACCGAAGGGTGCACCACTATGGCGATGGACAAAGCTGCGTCGCATGACTATCTCAATGTAGTGAAGTGGCTGTGCAGAAACCGCTCCGAGGGCTGCACGTTCAAAGCCATCGAAGGCGCGATTCGAGAGGGTTATTTGGATATCGTTGTGTTCCTGCATTCCGAGCGTCCCGAGTGCCGACAATTTGAGTTGAGATATTCGCTCCAACTTACCCGGATTGAGGTGGCGGAATGGGTGCTGGAACATTTTCCGCGGGAGTTCAAGGATTGCGCTGTTGGAATCCAGCCTGGCGATTGGCATTTTGACGACTGGCTGCAAAGGGTGAACCAGATGCAGGTGGACTAGATGAAATCTTGTTCCGACTTGAAGGGGACGAGCGAAGAATCTGATCCAGAAAGCCGTCTGGAACACGACCAAGTATTCTCGGCAACCAGGACCACTACAACTTACTTTCACATGCGTACTTGATCCCTGCATGTGCGAACTAGTCAAGGCGGAGCCGACAAGGTCGTTAGGAGGATTATCCGAACGGGTCTCCTCATTGCTAGCTCAGTTCTCAAATTGACTCAACAAGAACAACAACCAACCAACCAGCAGTACTGCAGTGCCGAACTTCGACGGCATCAACCTGCCCGAGTCCATCAGTACCTCGTCTCCAATGCTGCCATACAATAGAGCACGCTCTATTGCGACAAAAGCGACTACTTTGGAGACTGGCCACCTCGCTGGTGACCCCCGTTAGCATGCTGCTGCTGGCGGCACAATAGTCGGCGGTAGTTATGGTGATGGCGTTACCGAATGGGCCTATCGAGTCATGAATGATATGATAGAAGGAGCACATAACACGAAGCAAAGGTGAAAGACATCAGTGATTTGGTAGGTTCAATCCCGCTCGAACACAGTTGGAGTGATGGCTTGGCAGCAGACGCACACAATCAAACATATATTCGCCACAACGTGACAGTTGCAGCCGTGATTGTACCGCAGGACGAGCTCAGTTCACGATGGCCAGCTTGCGATAGCCCTTCTGACCGCCATTGGCGGCAGTGCCACTCGTGGTCCCCTCCTTCGAGGTGGAGATGGTGGAGTTGGTGCTGCTGTCTTTAGCCACCGGCGGCGTAGGAGTGGTCATCGCCTCGGACGTGGAGGTGGTTTGGCCGTCGTTGGTCTTGGAGATTGAGTGTGTGGCTCCAGTGGAGTCTGTGGCACTGACAGTCGCCGACGTGTCGATCCCCGCCGAAGGGTATGGTGTTGCGGCTGCGTTCCCGGTCGACGTGTCCGTATTCCCGCCAGCATCCGCGCTCTTCGTCGCACCTCCGTTGCCGGTGTTCGCGGTTGCGCTGGCTCCGTCGGTCTTGCTAGCTTGCGCGTTCGCATCCGTGCTGGTACCAGCGTCAACGCCGCCAGCACCGCTGATTCCAGCGCCGCCATTCGCGGTAGCTCCGGCATCGACTCCTCCAGCGCCGTTGGCTCCAGCTCCGATGCCGACACCACCGGTGCCACCAACACCAGCGCCACCGCTTAATCCACCACTGGCATCGATGTCGCCAGCACTGTTGACCCCAGCACCGGCGTCGACGCCACCAGCACCGCTAATTCCAGCACCGCCACTCAAACCGGCGCTGGCACCAACCCCTCCAGCACCATTGACACCAGCTCCAGCATCAACGCCGCCAGTTCCACTGATCCCGGCGTCACCGTTCAACCCAGCACCAGCGTCGATCCCACCAGCACCCGCCACTCCAGCGCCAGCGTCCAAGCCTGCTCCGCCGTAGATCCCACCGGCTCCTTCGACGCCGCCGCCAGCGCCCAGCCCAGCGCCGCCGCCGACACCAGCACTCAGCCCCGCACCCGCACCGAGTCCTGCGCCGGCACCAAGCGTGCCGAATGTCTGTGCGGCGTTGGCAGCCGCGTTCACTTCTCCGGAGAACGCCATCCCGACGGCGCACAGAGCGATCAAAGCTTTGCAGGACAGCATGATTGTTGTTGTTCTTGACTTGAGCAGGCGATTCACAATTGGGAAATGCGTGTTATGACTGCCCGGCAAACTGCAGTCGACAACCCACAGATCAAAGGGCGGTCTGCTGAGCACAATCTCGTCGAGACAACCCCGCACCTAGACCCTCGTGTGTGCTGTTCGAACGTGAAAGGATACGATGGTAGATCCAGAAGACCACCTTCCAGCTGATTGCGTTATGGGAGGCTTTATGGCTTCCACTGCTGGCGAGTTTTCGACCAGTAAACGCAGACTGAATCGAGACAGAACGGCCTCATGGTGGCTGAAATGGCGTGCGAGGCGCGCTTTTACGTCGATTTAGCAGTCACTTTGATACTTTTTCGATCAACACGCTTCAACCATCTGGGATGGCTACCATTTTTGGTGATCGAGTGTTCAGAGTGGTGCTGTCAAATTTGAGCGGTCAGCTGGTCACGAGGTGGTAAACAGGACTCGAGTCTCGCAAGCGTGAGGCAGACAACGCCTCAGCTGGCATTGACACAAACGAAATGGGCAATGTTGACCACCGTCGCCCGTCGTGTTCTCTGTGTAAGACACACGTGGATTATACAGTAGTCGTGGACGGGATGACGCAGCACGGCCGATCTGATGGAGACACCGATGCCTTCCCGTCCACGAAAAACACAGCATACCCTATATGCCGCTCTAAGCACCCATCACGCACGATTCACTCGCCACGGTAAACTTCAAAGATCCGTGTATGGCTACACTTTTTCGGTGTTCGATTCATGTAACCGCCACGATGAATTAGTCGATGTCCCACCGCCGTACCCGTTGGTTCCGGTCGCTGCGGTGCCAGTAGCTCCGCCTGCAGTGGTCAGCCCGGCCCCACCACTCACACCGCCAGCGGCGGTCAGGCCGGCTCCGCCGTAGCCTTCAGCAGCAACACCCGCACCGGCGACACCAGCATGGCCCCAGCGAGCTCCAGCAGCCAGTCCGGCGGTGCCGGCCACACCGCCGCCGTAGCCAGCAGCCAAGCCGCCGGTCGCGTGCAAGCCTGCGCCACCGGCGAGGTAGCCGAACGTCTGGGCGGCTTCGTTTTCCGCGTGCACTCCGGCCGACAGGGCCACAATGGCGGCGCACAGCGCTGATATCTTGGTGCTGAACATGCTTGTTTGGTTGCCAAGTCACTTGATGTCTGTTGTTCCGCTTGAGGGGGTGAATTGGAAAGTGAGCCTACGATGGTTCGTTTTAGAACGGATCCAGACAATATCTATCTTCGTTTGAGGGGGCCTACATGGTCGGTCACACGAGATAGCGCGTAGTGGTTGCTAGTGTACGGATTTCGAGATTGATTGCTCGACTACATGTACACTTTCTGTGTTAATTGGCATCATCATTTCGGATCGGAATAGTCGACTACTGTTTTTTCTGCGCCGAACACCCAACTGCAAGTACACGACTTGCCCGTGGAAAG
>MBAC02005638.1:0-10965 GCA_001712635.2 Nothophytophthora sp. Chile5
CCACGATGTTGTTGCAGTCGGCGATCATCCAGTCGTCGCAGTCGCGGCCTTCCACGGCGTACTCGAAGTCGTCGTTGAACTCACGCGCCTTCATGGACTTGATCAGCAGGTCGGCCATGCGCCGCATGTGCGCTTGCGACCGGCCCGTCGTGAACACCATGTAGTCCGCCAGACTCGACTTGCCCGCCAGGTCCACCGTGTACACATCAATCGCCTTCTCGCGCTCCAGAGCCTCCGTCACCTCCGTCAGCGTCAGATACGTCTGCGGGATGGGCGGGATGATGTCGGCGTTGCGCTTGCCGACTTCGGGCACCTCCCACTCGCTGTCGCTCACGCTCAGCCCGGCCTCGTTCTCTTCCGCTTCCGCTGAGCCTGACGGGAAGTTGCGCGGCGCATCTAAGTCGCAGTACAGCCCCACCAGCTCGTCGTAAGCCTTGGCGGCATCCAGCGCCGTCCAGTAGTCGCCGCCGCTGATCATGTGGCCCTCAATCTCCAACTCGGCGCTGTATTTCTTCACCTTGGTGGCGTTAAACGTCACGCCCAGATACTCGTTGGCCGCCGCGTTCTCCGTCTCTGCGGCGTGGGCATCCTCTGCGTCCAGAGGCGGCGCGGGTTTGCCGTCGCCCTGCAGCCGGAGCGAAGAGGTCTGGAACGAGCGGTATGACGAAGGAAGCGCGGCGGCTACTGGGCGCAGCGCAGCCAAGTGCGTGTGGGAGGCGCTGCGCCAGCGCTGGGCGGACGCGCGGCTGCTGTCGACAGCGAGAGAGCGGCAGCTCGTGCGGAGCACGCGGCGCATGTGAGAGCGCATGGCGGAGCTGGCTGTCTGGCAATTGGCTTCTGCTACTGCGTTTTCGTGTGTCAAAACGTTGGCGGGGAGCTCTCCAAACGAAAAGGGTGTTAAGCGGCAATTCATTTTTCTGTGCAGCCAGAGGGGAATATTCTTTTGGCACTCGTTATAGTGGCCGAGTGGACGGGATCATTAGGCATCCTACCGTACCCGACCGGTACCTTTCTGAAATTCTATACACGTATACTATACACGTTCGGATAATCGAGACTCTCGTCTGCGGCCGTATAGCCTTGGGCCCACTTTGGCGTCTAAGTCCTCGCCGTGGTAGGCGCGGTGTCTTGGATTAGAAATGAACGATAACGCGTCAAAAACACTCAACATTCCAGGATCACTCCTTGATTTGAATCATTACACAAAACGAAGGCGTATTACACACTGACAGCCTGTACAATCACATTCATTTGTGCAAGCACCACAACAACCCATGCGGTCGCCACTTAAAAGAAAGCAATACAAGCCCAGACCAAATTGTCCAGTCACACCAACTCAAAATTTGAACTTTGGCCAATCATTAACGAGATCGAAAGAACGCACCTTACCTCTTCCTTCGCACTTGTGAACTTTCTCCTTACTGCGCAAGCTCGCCTCACCCACCACCATCACGCATTATGCCTGCCAAGCTTTCATGAATCCACCTGGCCGTCGATTACCTTGCCATTGACACGGCAACGCTTGTCGAGACGCTGAAACCATCTAAAACCGCCAAGAGTCGCCTTCTCCCGTGCCGCGTATACAATGTGGCAGCTCTGCACAGCATACGCGTGAAGGAGCTGCTCTGCCGGGATGAGGCATGTGCGAAGGCTACGCCTCGTGTGTCATGCCCCTGGCGTGGGAAGACACTTGAGCGCCAACTACTGAATATTGTGACTGTGATCGAGCTTTGCCACCACATCACACACACACACCCCATACCCGTCAAGCTGAGCTGGCAGCTCAAGACTAAAGGCCGCAAAAATTATGAATGCCATGATGCGCCGCTTCAACCTCGACCAGGCCAGCCTCCCACGATTGGCAACCGTTCAACGCTTCATCAACTACTACACCCGATCGAGACTGCGGAGCAACGACTTTGTTGAAGCTGCAAGAGTGGATATTCAGCAAGCAGCAATTACGGTGAGGAGGGAGAAGATACGCCCTTCACATTTGCTTGGCAGATGACAGAGGATGGGAAGCCAGTTGTTGGCTGCGACAGTGACGATGACCCATTCCTCGTTGAGATTTCGACCAAGGCGCTGCAAGCTGATTGCGACCCCGCTTCATTTTTGTCATGCACATGGATGGTACGTTTAAGCTAACTCAAACGTGGTATCCCGTGTTCGTCGTCGGTATTTCCGACAGCAACAGATCCTTTCACCTGCTGGGGATCTTCGTTTCTTCTCAGAGGAAGGTGGAATACTACACGGAGGCGCTGTGTGCTCTGCGCCGAGTCTACACTCAAGTTCTCGAGAATCGATTGCATACGCCATGGGTGATGACAGACGAAGCGCAATGGAATGCTTTCCATCGCGCATATGGCGAAGGCGTCACTTTCTTGGTGTGCTTCTTCCGTGTTGTCGCCAAGACTTACGAGCGCACGCGGAATCTTCTACCCCAGCATTCCCACGATGTGCTGCGAGGCATTCAAGATCTACACTTCACGAACGATACGTGGGAGTACACCAGCATGAAAAAATCACCCATCACCACGTGGTCTCAAATGCAAGAGCTTGCAATTTTTTGTAGCATACCTAGAAAAGCAGTGGCTTACCGGAAAGTTTGAGAAGTGGCAATACTTTCACACTCCCCGAGGCTTCGCCACCACGAATCCCGTGAAAAAGTTCAACCGCGTGATCAAACGCGATTACACGATGCACTGGCGTCTCAAAATGAGAGTGCTGCTTCGTCAGCTGTCGGACTGCTGCAAACATCAATCTACGAGAGCGAAACACTTCAGCTCAAGTTCAGTCCCAACCCCATCCCTCACACGGCGCGCCAACGAACTGCGGCGTCAAGGGAAGCTGGCTAGTCACGTACCAGCGCTGGATAGCATCGTCTTTACGCTGAACGATGTGGATGTCGGATCTCGTGCTGACGTGGAGCACGTACTTCAACACGCGTGTGTGAGGGTTTATGACCCAGACTCGCAGCGCTCGCGAGAAGCTCTCTCAGTTACCGCTCAGGCTGGTACCACGCCGAACAAATGAAGATGAGGTGCATGCCGCCATCCGGCTGGACGGTTGACGAGAGCTCTGGTGTGTGCAGTTGCAGTTACTTTTATAAAGTACACCGCTTGCGTGCACGGCTAGTTCTCCATGCGTGGAATACAGCGTAGTGGAGAGCAGTCATCCGAGACCTTCGTTTACCGCGGTCCAAACTGACAGCGTCGCGATGACGGACAGGGTGCTGGAAGATCTCGGCACAATGGATACGTATTGAATAGATAACAAAAGTGATACTAGTCTAAGTTATCTGCAATAACGTCAACATGACCATTTATGCGCTCTTGCAAGCTTTGCTCGTGCTTGGGAATCCATCTCCTTTCTTGGTGTCTACCGGTTCTGGTAGTCGCTTATGCTGGGTGACGACACAGTCGCCGGGACACAAACTACGTACGTCATGCCCAGAGCGCGTACCACGCATGCCACGCCCACCGCAGACGTAACGACGCCCACCATGAGGTGTGTCATGCCCACACGATCACCACGGACGCCATGAACGGCACGGACACTACATCAAACACCAGTGCGGACGTCACGTCAACACCCACGCACACCGACCGGAGGCATACGACGACGCCACGCCTTCCAGTACGGGCACACACAGGGGGGACATACGCTACGACCAGCGTGGACACCACGGGCGCCTTCATGGATGCAAAGTGGACGCCACGATGGAGAAGATTCAGTGCGGTCGCCACCACGGACCTTTTCTTTGGCCCAGAACCACAAAATGCGAGGTGGGGCATCCTACCTCGACACCTACCCTTTCTATGTCGTCATGTCTATGCGCCATGGAAACTTTCAAATTGACACGTACCCCTGATTTTAGACGTTGGAACATAGATTGAACTACGGTGCGACTCGTTGTCACCCTCCCTTCTCTCTGTTTCGTGGGCGTAAGTATGCTTTTTAGAGTGCTACATGGATAATTTCTTGCGTGTTATTCATATTTTGTCGAGATTAACGCCACAGTTCTTGCCAAGATCCAGGGGCAACCCCATGTTTTGCACAACCGGATAAAGTTATACTCATTCGTGCACAGCAATAATTCTCATTTTCTGGTGCAATTCATTTTCGGAACACCTGCAGAGAATACTGCTGGGCTTCGCAAAGGTGGAATAGTGTTGTGGAGGACGAATCAATGCTACCGTGGGATTATATTCCAATACTCATTTCCGCTCGGAGCCACTAGCGGTGCTCAATCTACACCTCATTCCTCAAATTCCCAGGCAGCGACAAAGACGCCATCACGCCGTTCGGCACGACGATGCACTGAAAGGGCTTCCAGTTCACCAAGTGCCACACCTCCAATCGGAAGATGTCATATCGCTTCAGCTTCTATCGTCGCGGATGCAAAGCGAAGCTGGACGTCATGACGGATGGACGCGTAGACGAGATCAGGTTTCCCCATACCTGTAATGGCGAAGTCATTGTCATTTCGTCAGACGATGACGGAGGGGACGCGTCTTCGAGAGCCACAGTCCAAGATGTGGGTCACGAAAGGCGGATGAGGCGGATGCGCTAGCGCTGCAGCAAGTTAGCGTGTTGCCGTCTCAGAATTGGGAGCAAGTCCACGAGCAGTTTACGATCGGCGGGAGGACGTGAGGGTTGTCAGGTGAACAAATCATAAACCGGGTTTATCGCGTGCGAAGGTGAATTTCGGTGATTCAAGCCATGGTCACGTTGAAGAGCCGCCCCTGTCTTGGGCTCCTGATGGAGAGCTTTTTTTCAGTTCAATCTCACCTACGCGGGTGGCAATCGCGCAGAACATGTGATGGGATGGGGAAATCCAGCTCTCATTCGGCTGCTGACGTACGCTGGCGTTTCGCTGTTCGTAGAAGCACGTTTTTGCATACCGTTCTCGATCTGCCAGTGCGTCAGCGTCATGGTTTACGACCGGGGATCACGCTGTTTCGTCCCGCGTATGTGGGTTCTCGCTACAAGCAGATTGGAGATGCGTTTTTGGCGCTCAACAACGCTGTCGGTGACCAGTTCCCGGACAGCACAATCGCGGGCTGTATCTTCCACTTCAAGCAAGCGATTTGTCGACGGATGCAGAAGCTCCTCCTCCGAACTAATGAAATATCAGTCGTAATGGGGCGAAGCATAGTCGATCTATTGACGACTTTTCCACATGGGCAGATCGATCCACAAGGCATCGAGCACGTGACCAACCTACTGAAGGGAGAGCTCGAGGAGCGGAACTGATGCTACAGTGACGAGAAGTGGGATCTCTTCTGGCAGTACTTCCGACGCACTTGGATCGAGATGTCTCCGCCAAATATCTGGTATGTGCGCGGAATAAACCGGTAATTCATCAACAGGATCAACACACCCCTGGAGTGCTACAACCGAGATCTGAGCAACAAGTTTGCAACTCAGCGCCCGAATGTGCAAACGTTTGCCAGTGTCATCGAGCAGCACGCGCACCACTACGTGACTTCGGTTCAGGTCATTGCTCGTGGACGAGCTCGTTCCCCACCACACAGAACGTACCACACGCCGCCTGAATATACGATGTGAGTTCTCCTGTCTAACGTGAGGGAAACCAATGTACACTATGGTTGTTCATGTTGTTTTCTATTTTACACGTTGCTTTCGTATAGAGTTCTCAAAATGTTGTTTTAAGATTTAGCACACGAAACGTTATATAGATGACTCCAGGGGTTTTGCCCTGGGGTCTAACGGAAACGAAAAACAAGTCGAAAACCATCCCGAATGTGTATTATCCTTTAAATCTTTAACAAAACACTGAGCACCTGAGTTCACCAGATACTGAGCCGCTTTAACCACATTCATATACCATTTCAACGAGTTGGCTACAAAGCCCTTCGATTGGTTTACACATCACGAGAAAATTGAAGATACGGCCGCATCTCATTGAAAATGCCTTCAAGGTTGAAGTTATGGTCCATCTCTTGGCTACTGCCACAAAAAATGATATGTAGTGTTACAATAGAAAACAAAATGCACGAGCCTTTCCATTTCACATCGTTCTCATATACCTTTGTCGTGTCACCACCGACTGCGGCTTTGATTAGGGCCGACTAACGGAATGGGTGCGCGAAACAGACATTGGCGGACGAATGAGTGCCGAACCTTACGTGGTGAATTGGACTCAGTGGGGATTGAACACTGTTACCACTGGCGAGGAGGATGCCGGTTGGTCTGACTGCGCATGATTAATCGAGACGTGTCCCATATGCCCTTCCAGTGAGCTCAGTCGCTGGTCAGTGGAGCCGAATTGAGCGGCTAGCATCGCCACTATGACGCTCACCCAGCTTCCATCCGTTGAGCGAGATCTGGGAGGACGTGTCGGAGGTAATTCGCGGCTGGGTCACTTACCTCCTTTTCAGCTGCCAGTACTCTGGTTTCAAACTCCACGAAATCAGGACGAGCGAACACGGGGTGGTTTATGACGGGGCCGTTACACACACGATGCGCAGAGGAAGCCTCTAGCTTTGTAAGCATGTAGCGACGGAGTCTCTTCCAGATGTCGGAATTTATAACCAAGCTGAGTGATTTGCACCTCCAGTTCTTTAAAATAGACCTTTGGATTTCCGTGTTTAACGAATAAACTCCGTGGTTTAGTAAGCAAATCCGAATTTAGAAACTGTCGCCGCTCCCTACTGTGGCTTAAACTATAGTCTATATGCTTTAATCATAATTACCTCAAACGAATGGCGTTCCACACATTCAGAGGGATCACTAATAAGATGGGCTCTAGGACCTTCGAGCATCTTCTGGAATCTCTGGTTCATGAGTGTGGGTCACTGCCTGCCTGCCCGCCATGCGTGTTGTAACACTTTCTGGACTGCAGGGCGTGTAGCGATATCCGCTCAGCTGCATACAACCTCTGTGATCATACGTCGAAGCATTCAATTACGCTTTGAGTCACTGACAGTGTAACCCCGATGCAATTGTGGTGCGCAATGCTAGTTCAGCTTCAGTTGGTAAGGCACTCGCCCAGCGGGGCCTAAATCGGGGAGGCTTCCTCGTCGTGCCTTCATCTCCGTGGCAGCTAGCCTCTAACCCAATCCAGTGGTCTCTTCTTTGTGTTCTTCGATAACGGTTTCCACTCAGACAGTCGCAGCTCGCTTGAATTACCACTCGCTCTCAACACGCCAGGCCGGCGGCGCTAATACACTCTGTCTTTGAAATTATTCAACTGACTGCTCGATCCCGCCAAGTACGCATACATGGAGTTCTCCTCTTGGTCCTCGCCACCCCCCTTCTGGGCCTCGAACGCTTTCAGCCGCTCGTTGCTGCTCGCACCCGGCTCTCCACCTCCCTAGGATCGCAAAGACGTCGCCCGGCCGCTCTTTGTCTTCGTCTTCAGGTACTCCCTCTCACTCCTCCTCAGCGAACCCCCTTCCTTCTCCAGCAACCTAGGACATTTTAATCCAGTGAACTGTAAACCGTATCATGTTTTACCGTTTGTCCATTTTGGCAAAATTGTCCATAATAACTATATGTTGCAAGTTTTACAACCTGGTAGTCAAAGCAACTCTTCCCTCAAAGGTCACATTCAAAAGCAACCTCTTCGCCGCGACCCCCGAGCAGCTAAGCTCCGCTCGTCACCTCGCGTCCTGCGCTCCCGACTTGTCCAGACCCTCCACGTCACGCTGCCAGTCCGCCTTGTCCCCACCCACGCTCTCCTGTCACGTAAGGTCGCTTTCGTTTGCCCAGTCATGCGCGCAGCGCCAAAGATCGTGCTGCATGTGCGACGTGTGACTTCTCCACCCCCTAGCGACTCTACAGACGACTGTGTAAGCGAGCCACTAGACCCCGGGGAAGACGGAGGCGGCATCCCGCTAGGCACGGCGTCTCATGCGGCTTTCCGCTGTCTGAACGACCCAGAAGTGGAGGCTTCGCATGGAACACTAGAACGCACGCCAAAGCTTGGAGTGTGGGTGTATGTGGACCACAGCACGAAAGGCTCGCTGCTTAATGGGAAGCAGCGCATCCACCGTGATGCCGTGGTGGTACACCATGGGGATCGACTTCAACTGGGCCACACGGAGATTGAGCTTCGTTTCGAGCCGTCAACGTCTGAAGCCGAGCCTGAAGTTGATGAAAAAGAGACGACTTCAGCCACCGACAACCAAGAAGAACAGCGGTGCGATGAGAAACCGGCGCCCTCTGTTGTCTTTGGCGGGCCACGTCGTGCCTCGTCCCCATGGCCGTCGTCCTTCAAGTTGCAATTGGCGAAGGACCGACTGCCTCGGATCGAGACTTCAGGTCTCGACTTCCGGCAGCATGTGCCTCCCTCAACTACCCAGCAGATGGCAGCTCCGCCAGAGTACACGGCGTCGCCCATCCCCGGCGCGCGATGGCGCAAGAAGCGCAACTCCATCGCCACGGCCACGCTGCCTTCAGTCCGGCGGTCGCCCTCTCCGCCTTTGGAGCAGCATACTCAGCCGCCGCTCGCTTTCCATCGACCTCGAACGCGTCTCGTCCCGTCCACTGCAGTGCTTTCCACGCCGCCACGTTCATATCCTGCAGCTACAGCAGGGAAGACCGCACGTCCGCCGCCTTTGGAATACTCCAGCTCGCCGGTGGGCTCGCCGTCTGCTGCTTCAGCTCAACAGCGTCACAATCTGTTCCAGCAACCCCCAGCCATCCAGCCATCGTCCGCAACCGGCTTCATACTAGGCGGCGTGCCGCCTGCACTCAATGGAGGCGGCAAACCCAAGTCAAGGCGAGATGATCTCCGCATTCAGGTGTCCAAGAAAATGGCTGCTGCAGCTCCGGCGAGCGTCGGGAGCGGGCAGAAGCCACGAGTCGAACCACCAGTGTTGAGCTTCCCGGCACCGGCGTCTCCCGTGGCGCAGAAGGATATTTTACAGCAGCAGAAGTCGCTGTTGACCATCTTGCAGCACAAGTTCGAGGAGGAGCAAGTGCTCAAACAGCAGCAGGAGGAGTGGATGCGCCAGTTCTCAACTCCTCCCGTCAGTACTGAAGCGCCATCACCAGCTTCTCCACAGTCACCAAGCAATACTGATGAGATACAGGTTCACGACAGGCCAAAAGCTTCCGCATTCTTCCCGGACCAAGCTCCTGTATTGCTACGCACGATCTCGCTCGGCCTTGCCGGTCAGAAGAACTATCTGCCCAGTCCGCGACTCAAGGCCGCGGTCCAAGCCTCCCGCATGCGCCTCAACAGCTTCGATGACAAGTCCACTGCGCCTTCAACTCCGACGGAAGAGGTAGACGCCGATTTCGATACGTTGGAGCGGAGTCCGAACACTCGAGGAGGCAACAGGCGACAGCGCAGCAACCAGGACAAGCGTGGCGAAGAGCTCCGCGTCTCCGACGAAAGCGTGGCCTCCAGCGCCCCCACAATAGCGGCTTGCCATCGTCGCGTCACACGATCGTTGTCGGTACGTCCATGCGGTTTGCTCGCGTTTCTCAGGTATATTACCCGCTTCTGACCCTTTTGATTGTGTCGAATTGGCCAGCTCTCGTCGGGATCTGCCAGTTCCGTGGATCTGAGCGATTTCCTGGGCTACGAGGAGGAGGAAGATGCTGCTGATGTGGTCACGTCCTACACGACGTCGGGTCTGTATGGATCGGCTGAGCTGCTCCGTCGCTCTCTGGAGGATGCAGCTCTACTCTTTGGCGGTAACCGCGACAGTATCGGCAGTGCGGCGTCCCTGTCGGACTCGTATTCGCCGCCTCCATCCACCTTCTCGGGCTTCTCGCCTCCCAACTCAACCACAACCGCCGCCTTTCCCGTTGATCTGCAGCTGCAATCGCCACGTCGACAAGGATCCGAGTCACAAGAGAGCAACCAGCTTCGACATCTCCGCGATAGTCCCGGCCACGAAGCGTCTTCGACTCTGGGATCGCGGGTCTGTAGCCCCAAGAGTGGGCAGTTCGACCCGCAGTCCCCATACAAATCATCCGCCGCCTTGGAACAGCATCGAGCCCAGCAGCTGCAGCATCGTCGACGATCAACGCTTGGCCCGGAAGACAAAGCCGAAGACAAAGAGCAGCAGCGACAAGAGAAACCCTTTCGAAGACCTTCCTTCAGGCTCCGAGCACCACCGCCGCTTGCGACAACCGATGGCTGAGCTTCAAACTGCAAAATCATATCAATAGCATGGTCACCGTTCAGCCATGGAGGACTGGTGTGGTCGCGGTGGAGCTCGCATGGATTTTGTGGTTGAGCCATGGTGAAGGGTCCGGTGGTGGTTAGAAAGCTAGAAGCAGCGCTGGAAAGAGCAAGAAAGTTCATCCATTTGTATTCCCCGACAAGCAGTACGTGGATCGTAGTTGAAGCGTGCTGCAGACGACCCAGGCCGTTCCGTCGTGGGGAGCTCGCAACTTGATAATGACCACGAATGACAACCCAACCAGTGATTTTGCTGTAGAGGCTGACAACAGCGACGGTGTTAACATCTTGATGACCCTAAGCGAGGCATGCCTCCACGCACGAGTGTCACGTGCGGCATGCTACGTGTTGGAACGAACGTTGCCACATCGCTTGGCAATTTCTGCTTGATCTCGACACTTTCCAGCAGGTCGCAGATGTCTGAAAGCTCCGATGTGTTTTGACCTCGCGCAGTGAATGGATCGGGATCCATCACATTGGTAAAGGTTCTGATACAATTTTTCCTAGGCTAACGGGATTCGGCTTCACATCTAATCGGCATTAAAAATCTACTACTCCAGAATACTGCTGCTTTCAATCTCTTTCCATCCATCCAACTCTGACTTCCTGTCCCAACTCCAGACAATCTCGTCTCCCAGAAAGTGTTCTCCCTCATTCGACGATCTGCCGCCTCGAGGAAAGATGGTGAAGCTCTTCTGCGCGATCGTTGGAGCAGAAGGAAGCGCGTTCCCTGTGGACATCGACGCGAGTGAGTTGGTGGGGGATCTGAAGGACGTGATCAAGGCGAAGAACCCAAACAC
>MBAC02005640.1:0-11726 GCA_001712635.2 Nothophytophthora sp. Chile5
GTTAAGCTGCGCCAAAGTTTTACCTTCAGATCCACCCGATCTGGTTGAAGTTGTCGTTGCTTGTCCAATCATATTGCAGGATGCAATATGATCCACCAATCACATCACTGAGCGCGCGCTTCAGAGCCAAGCACCAATCAGGACCTGTAACGGGGTACGGTCAAGTACCGTTACACAAGGTAATTGGGTACGGTATTGTACCCTATTACAGTCACGGTAAAACCGGTATTGGTCTAGTGACACAAAGAGTGTCTCGGGCACTCTTTCGGGACAATCTGGTCCCTCGTTTCTATGGTAAGAAGTGTCTAAAGTGGCTGGGAGCCACTCATTTGAGCGACCAGTGTAAACTACGCCTGGGGGGATAGTTTACTGCATTTGTATGGATTTACATTAGCACAGATTAGTTTAGAAGGTATTTTACTTGCAGGGTAAAATACTGCCGCAAACTAAGAAATCAATTCAGTCTTCATTTTAGCTTTAAAACCTCAAGCTTTGTTCCTTTAGGCCAGGAACAGGACCGAACCAAGTTCGGTCATAGCGATCGCATATCGCTAAGCACTTCCTCTGTGCATTGTGCTCTGTGACGGCCCCGTCACAGGACCCGTGCCTCATCGTGCTTAGAGTCACCAAAGCACAGGCCAAGCGCGTGCCGTCCGTATAAGCGTGCATTAGCAGTGCCTGATCAACACTTAGTTCTGCGTGCAGAAGCGTATGCAATTGGCGCTGTTATCATAATCACTTACGACGAGAAGGTTTGTTCCTCACCCTATTAGCTCGTGGTCAGTCAACTCTGAACCTTCTTTCAGGATTCTAGTCTCTCTGATTTGCGTTACAGAGGTCGCATAAAAAGCCCTAAATAAGGCCACGTTCGAACAGACAAAATGGCAATACGCTGTTTTCACTTCTCCACGTCGCAACCAAGAGAGGGAGGGAAGCATATGATCAGCCAGCATGACGTCCACGAGTTCTGACGGCACTAAACGGGTATACAAGAGGGGAGATTGATCCTCTTTTTTTTTCAAAGCTGGGTTGGTGCTTCGCAGGAATATTATAAAATATTTCCTCGGGAATACAATTCCCTAAAATCTGACATATTATACCGGAAAGATCTGCACCGACAAAAAACGTACCGGTGACTGGCCTCATCTTCGCTTCGACTTTTGGCTCAGAGTCTCCCCGCGTCGCGTTCTCCTGGACCCACTCACATCTGGAGCGGCGCTGTCGTGACGACTCATGGCTGCGTTGGCGCTGCTGCTCGCGCTGGTCCTTGCGGCTGCGGCCTGGCCCGCCGTGCCAGCGACTCTGTATTCAATCGCATTCTACTACACGAGCGCTTCCTGCGACGGCGTGCCCTACTATGCGTACGCCGTGGAAGACGCCAACTGCGTGTCGGGCACGTGCTCTCCCGCCGGTGACAACACAGGCGACATGGATATGGGTATGATGACGACGCAGTGCGCCTCCGAATACATGACGACCATTCGAGGCGCCTTCAACGACTCCCCGTATCTTATCGACGAGGCGTTCGACGACTACGCCTGCTCCAAGTTCACGAATGCCGGGGGGTTTCTGGTGTCAAGCAGCTGTATTGGGCCTTCCGACGGACAACAAATGATCGCCCGACTGGAAGACAACGGGTCTGCGTCGTTGGAGTGGTTCAATGCCAGCACGCCTCAGTGTGCGTCCGACGCGGTGACCTACAGCTCCGGGACCGTCGACCAGACCACCCTCGCGGATCACTCTTGCGATATCAACGGGGTCAAGTGGTATAGCAGCAACGATCCTGCGAGTGCCAGCTCCTCCGGGTCCAGCTCATCGGCCAGCAACGGCGATAACCTCGTCTCCAGCGCGAGCACCGCGGGCAGTTCCTCCGGCGGGGACAAGGGTATGGGTACAGGCACGATCATCTGGATTGTCCTGAGCTGCGTCGCCGTCGTGGTCATCGTAGTAGGGATTATTGTCTTCCGTAGACGCAATTCGATGGATAAGCGCACGGATTCTCAACAAGGGACGACCAGTCTCCAGTCAGGCATGACGGGCTCATTGGACGGGAGTCTAAGTGGGAAGTCTGGCCTGTGGAACGACGATGCCATCGTCACAGCACGGATCCCACGAGACCAAGTGCGCGTCGACAAGTTGCTGAGTCGCGGCGCCTTTGGAGAGGTATACATTGGACTATACGATGGCCAGCAGGTCGCCATCAAGATGCTGCTCCCGGAAACGCGGAAGAGCGTCCGCGACGTGAACAACTTCCTGGCCGAGGCGAAGATGACCGCCGGCATGGACCATCCTCGTATCGTGAGCTTCGTCGGCGTCGCCTGGAACGCGCTGTCCGACCTCTGTGTTGTTCTAGAATACATGGACGGCGGCGACCTGCGCACGTTACTCAACAAGTACGAAGCGAGTCGCCATCCCGTGGGATTTGACCGAGAGAAGGCCACCATCGCGCTACACGTCTGCCACGCGCTCACATACCTCCACTCGCTGTCGCCACCGGTTCTCCACCGGGACTTGAAGTCGCGCAACATCCTGCTGAACCAAGCTTTAGAAGCAAAGCTGACGGACTTTGGTATCTCACGCGAGCGGCGTGACCAAACCATGACGGCTGGGGTGGGCACGTCGCTCTGGATGGCTCCGGAGGTGATGCTTGGCGAGAAGTACGACGACAAGGCCGACATGTTCTCGTTCGGAGTGGTGTTGTCCGAGTTGGACGTCCATACGCTGCCGTACGCTCAAGCGAAACAGAAAAACCAGGACACGAATGGACGGCAAATGGCGGACGCGACTCTCCTCCAAAAGGTGACAACTGGGGCAGTTCGTGTTGAGTTCTCGGAAGCCGGACCGACGTCCATGGTGGAGCTCGGATGCGCGTGTGTGGCCGTGGAGCCGAGCCAGCGTCCGACTGCAGCGGAAGCGCTGTATAAGCTTCAAGTCATCCTGGCGCAAGAGCTTCCCTGAATTGGCGCATTTCGTACTCACTGCCGCGATCAATGCAAAAATTATAGTGGATTCGTGTCCTAGAACGTGAATCCTAGACCGTGAGGTTGGGAGCGCTGTGCAGCGGCCTGAAGCCAATCCTGTACCTGCGCCTTGCGTGTTTCCTCCCCTTTGCGCATGTGCTCAAAGCCATGCCAGCTGCATTCGTAATACATGTTATCACTTGAATCAAGTGGCCTCATGGGACGAACCCTGGTGGCAGTGAGTCGAGCAAAATGCTACAGCATCGTGGTGATCTCGCTCCGTCTGATGGTGCTGGAGCACTGGCGTTTGTTGAGAACACGCCCGCGTCACGCTCATGTCGATGCCGCCTGCTCGCTTGAACAGACAGTAGCTCCCGTGTTGACTATTGTGCTTGCGGACATTGCTTATTGAACGCAGCCTCGAGCTTCGAGAGGTACGATGGGTGCAGGTGCGTGCCATCCAACACGAGCTCCGGTCGAAGCTGTTGTTCATTCGGACACACATCACATATGAATCAGTACAAAGCCACTCCATCCTGCTTGACGAAAGAAGTATTGGAGAAACCAACCCTTGCGTGGCGGTCTTTCGTACCTTGGGCGGAGACTGATGCACCAAGTCGTCGAAGAAGTCCAGCCATCTACAGAAGCACGCGAGCACATGGACGAGAATTAAGAACCACGTTGCCAGCCAGTTGATACAGGAAACACCAGCTGAGCAAGCACAAGACGGCTGTGCAGCTCCTCTCACTCACTTGCAAATCTTGCTTTTGGCGACGCGTTTCTGGAAGAGCTGGTTGTACTGGACGACCAGCGCCCGCGTCTCGTCCAGAACCGGCACGATCGGGTGGATGTACGTTTCGAACTCGTACTTCTCCACCACGTCCGCCAGCACCTCCATGAAGATGCCGATCGTGTGCGCCATGCCTTCCTCAATAGACTGCAGTACGATCATTCCATGCCAACACGTTAGTCAGTCAGTCAGAGCAAGTGCTACCCCACCACATCCCCCACACTACTGGGCACCGTACCTCGTATTTGCACTTCTCGACGGCGTCCAGAATGCCTTCTCGACAGTCGATCTCGCCGAACAGGAAGATCACACGAGACTTGGCTGGAATACTCGCAAGTACGCGCCAGAAATTGAGCTTAGGATAGAACGTGGACTCCTTCCGCAAGTGCCAGTGCTTGAGGCCAGTCACCAGCGCCGGACGCAGCAGCGTACGTTGGCCATGCACGTTGATCTCGCGCCAAGCGGTTGCCAGAGTGTGGGAGTCCCCGCACACGTAGATCTCATCGACAGGAGCAGCAACAGACGGTGACGGCGGCGGATGAATCACAAACCCTTCAGTAATGGACAGAAGCTGTGCGATGCAGGCGTAGTAAGCCTGTTCGTTGCGGATTGACGTGCGGTGCAGCTCGTGGCCAAGGCGGAGCGGCTCCAGCACGCGAATCAAAGGAGGCAGCACCGATAGTCGGCCATTAACAAACAAGATCTTGACGAGGGTGAAGAAGCAAGCCAAGAGGTCCAGCTCCACCTCCGATACCACCGGCGCCGCCTTCTTGTTCGCTACTGCCGTGCGATGACCGAACGGAGCCACAGCCAAGCTCGCCAGTCCTCCATCAAGCTCTGAAGGGGGTGGCGTGACCTTCGCGTAGTTGCCTTCGAGGGCCACCACCCATTCCACAGGCCACATAACTGCCTTCCTGTCCTCCTCGGCCTTCTCCACCTCTTCTTGTAGAGTCGAGATGTCTTCATTCTTGCTGTCCCAGCCACCCGTACGCTCGAGGATCTCAGCAAAGGAGCCAGCCGAGAGCTGCGCGGCTCCATTACCACCGTTTCCAACACTCAGCATGGAGTTTCCGCTGAGGAACAAGGCCAAGACGTCATAGGCCTCGGCATACCGCAGGCTCACCTCCAATGCATGAGCATGGTTGAGTGCATACGAGGCGCTGTGCGGATCACTGAGTTGCGCCATCCGAAAGCAAACGAGACTCTTCTCCATCGCACCAAAGTCCTTCAGGATCGTAGCAATAAACGCATACGCCGCGCCCGACGACGGACTACGCGCCGGCACAGCTTGCTGCAGTCGTTCCATAGCTCCTGGTCCTTTCAGCAATGCCACAAGTGCCTTCTTCACCGCTCGGTCGTTAGATTTCCCCACCAGAACACGCAACGCCATACTCAGAGCCTCACTCTTCTTGCCGCGATCGTGTGCGATCTTGGCGTAGAGCAGCAAAGCGTCCAAATTCACAGCCGGAGCCTGCAGGTCTGGCAACAGATGCATCACGAGCGAGATGGCCTTCTCCTGGTCGTCTGGATTCTTGGTATCGTACAGCGCTTGGGCCTTCAGTACGTCCATCTGGGTCTCCATCCACGTCCGCTCCTTGGCATCAGGGAAGAAGGCCCTGTTCTTGGCTGTCGCTCCTCCGTTTATGGCACCACCAGCAGTGCCACTATTGACTCGTAGAAACACTTGCAGTTCATCCAGAATCTCCACCGCAGTGTGGAACTTGCGGGTCTCCAGATAGCAGCCTGCCAGTCGTAAGGCACTGGTGAAGGCCAGTCTCGCATAGGCCTTCGAAGCAGCTGGAGTGGTCAGTGCCAAAGCCTCGGCCTTGATCTTAATGGTGGCGTCACTGCTGGCCGCTGGAGGAGGAGATGGACAGCCGTGGAGTCGCCAACACTTGAGGAAGTAGCTCTTGGCGGCTTCGGCATGCCGTCCATTGGCCAGTAAGATGTCCCCCAGTGCCAGTAAAGCCTCCGGGTTGGTCGGCTCGGCCGGCAACACCAGAGTGCGATGCAGTTCTCGGGCCGCACGAAACTTCTGCTGCTTCATCTGCGCGGCCGCCAGCTCCAGCACCGACCGCAGTTTCGGATCGCGACCGTCCTCGTTCTCCTCGTGGCTCGTTCCGTTGTGTTGAGTGCATTTCTTCCTGGCTGTGACTGGTGTGGGCTTCGGAGGCGGAGGAGCGGGCCCAAGCACCTTTCTGTTGGGTTTCCGCGTCACAACCAGCTCAAAGTCGCACGTATCAGTGTCGAAGAGCCCCAAAGAGCCCATACGGAGGCCGTTCAGGCCGCTTCCGGCACCACCAGCGCCGCCCACGAGCGCCACAGACACATCCAGAGAGCGGAGACGCCGGCGAGTGGCGATATCCTGGTCGGTTTCCACGAAAACGTCGAGATCCGCGAGCTTCAGCGGTGCTGCATGACGGAATTTGGCCGCATATGCCGCGAAGAAACAGCGCAGTACGGCGCGCACGGAAGGCGCGGACGCCGGCTCGTCGACGGGAGGGAGCGTGAGTCGCTTGGTCCAGGCGTCTGCGTCGTCGGACGCCTCGTAGTGCACGTACAGCCGCATGAAGAAGAGGAAGACGCCGCCGCAACCTCCTGCGCCTTCTTCTATTGAAAATGGAAGCAAGGTGGGTGCGGAGGCTATCGACACAGGCTGGACGCTGGCAATAGCGGATATTCCTGCCGGTATGGGAAAAAAAGATAGAGAAGTATGGCCACAGTCTGTGATTCTGAATGTCAATAGTCAGTGTAGGGAAGTGGCTATTGGCAGTGCCTACGACTCCAGTGAACCACACAAATTGACGGCAACATGAAGCGCTGACGGCGTGGCTAATGGAGGGCACGACACGCCAAAGCACATGGAGCAACACCGCATTCCTTTTTCATCTCGTTTTTCTTCTTGTTTCAATTATAAAGGTCTGGTCGTGGTCGGCAGTCGTGTCATTCATTCACGTTAACGCACAGCCAGCAGCCAGCAGCTACGCCGTCATCCAGGAGAGCTCGTCCCCCTCTCTTCTCACTCCGGCGCAAGCCACTTCGCTCCGCTGTGGCCTTCCCCTCGCAGACGCGGACGCACACACGACGCGGTCGATCGACGGTGTCTCCATACGCAGGAGCTTCCTCCGTTCCTCACAGCGAGCGAGCGCCTAGTCCTCGTCGTGCGGCGACGTCTTCTTCAGCTGCTGCGCGTCGTACCACGAGTAGAATCGGCTGATGCGGTCCATCTCCTCGTTCTTGTAGTTCTGCCACACCATGCCGGCGCCCACGCCCAGCGTGACGGCGATGACGATGTCCTTCAACGGGCTGATCATGGCGATTCTCGGGAGTGCTTCGGGGGTCTCTGGAGTTTCCTGAATAACCGAAGAGACTGGGGGGTTGGGCCGCTGCGCACCGTCAAAACCGCGGTGCGCAGGGGACGGACGACAGATGATGGGCCGAAAGCGAATCAACTGATTCCAGACCACATCGAGGACGACACCCCGTCCACGACTGTTTGCACGCAGTCCCCTCCCAATTACCCGTCAATTAGGATACCCTCTCCGGCACGAAAGTATCAAAAGACAGCAACATACTCAATATAGCCTCTATCATTACATATCCTGCGAGACGACTGCATGCTAATCGTCAAAGGTCCCAAATCCGCGGATTATAAAAACGCGGCGCATCACGTATCTTTTCTACTCGCTTAAGTACGCCTTTCCTCCATCGCAAATTCCATTCCGTGCGTTGATTGGGTGAAAACATTCGCGATCACCCAATCACCATCCACTTTCCAGATTCTCCATCGAGCCGGCTCGAAGCGGCTCGTGGCTCTTCATCTTTGATACGCATCCATTCAAGATCGCGCATGTTGGTGGACATTTCGTCAGGCGAGGCCTCGCTCTTGGCGACTGCAGGCATCGCGCTCGCAGCGCTGTTGACTGCGTGGAACGCCAACGCCAACGGCTTCGTGTGGGACGACCGCTCCGCCGTACTGGCAAATGACGACGTGAAGGGCAGCGCGTGGACGGAGCTCTTCACGCACGACTTCTGGGGCAGGCCCATCCGATCGGCGTCGAGCCACAAGAGCTACCGTCCGCTCACAGTGCTTTCGTTCCGACTGAACTACATGCTAGCAGGCGGCCATGACGCGTGGACCTACCACGCGACCAACACTCTCGTGCATGCGGCGTGCGCGGTGTTGGTTTGGAGAGTGGCGAGCCTCTTGTTCGCGCAACATCGAGGCAGGCGATCGAACAAAGGAGCAAAACCTGCAGAAGTGGTGGCCAAGGATAACACAATCTCCATGGGTGCGTTGACTGCTGGCCTGCTGTTCGCAGTTCATCCGATCCACTGCGACGCTGTTGCAAGTATCGTCGGTCGAGCCGATCTGCTGTGCACAATGCTGTCGCTATGGGCTTTTCTTGTGTACGCACGTGGGCGTCCGGAAGAGAGAGAGGGCACACGATGGTCACATGTGATGCTGGCCTTAGTGCTCGCGATCGCCGCGGGGTTGTGCAAGGAGCTGGGGTTCACGACCTTCGGCTTGCTGATCGCGTACGATCTGCTGCAGATCCCGCATCACCGCCAAGTGGAGCCGACGCTGCGGTCGATGAAGCTTCGACTCGCAGTCACTGTGGCCGTGGGGATACCTGTGGCAGCGCTGCGCGTGTGGATCAACGGCGAACATCGCCACATGAAGTGGCATATCTTGGCGAACAACGTGGCTGTGCAGGACGGCAGACTGTCTCGCACCCTCTCGTATGCGCATTTGCATGCGTGGTATCTATGGAAACTCGTGTGGCCTCGGTGGCTTTGCTTCGACTACGGATATAACACCGTCCCGGTGATTGAAGGTCTTGCTGACGCACGAAATGCATACACACTACTCGCGTATACCGTGGTCGGCGTGGGAGTATGCAGTGCAGTGCGTCAGTTCACCGGTTCTCGAGGTTCGCCGCTGTTGCTGATGAGCATCGCATTCGGTGCGATCCCGTTTATTCCAGCGTCGAACGTCTTCTTCCCAGTGGGTACCGTGGTCGCAGAGAGGCTGCTGTATTTCCCCAGCGTCGGCTTCTGCCTCTTGATCGGCTGTATAGTCGACCAGGCACTTGCCATCACAAAGAAACACGCATATCATCCGGCTACCAGGATCGCTGAAGATGCTTCCAGCCCCGCAATAGCCGTTGCTACTCCTCCAAGGAAGCGCGCCGCGTTTAATCTGTTCGGCACGGCGGAAAGGACGACGCTGATCTGCGGTGCGCTGTTGCTCACGACTGGCTGCTACCGGAGTCGAGTACGCAATGCCGAATGGGCGAGCGAAGTGACACTCTTCGACGCCGCGGTGCGAGTGGTGCCTAGTAATGCCAAAGTTCTCTCCAACGCCGCCAAGAACCTGCTGAATTCCAACCCTCAACAAGCGATCGAGTATCTGCAGGTTGCAGTGGGGTTGCTGCCGGACCACATCGAGGCCCACTCGAACCTCGGTCTTGCCTTCGTCTCCCTCGCCTCTTCAGCTACTGCCTCAAAGAGCAACGACAGCGACGCGCTCTTCCTACATGGTGTGCGTCACTTACACAAGTCTGCTACCTTCGGACCAACACTCTTCCCTGCTCCGGGTTTCTTAGGAGGCGAGCTGTTCACTCGCTGGATGCAGAAGAACCGGCGAAGTGGTCAGCATTCGCTGGAGAAGCTACTCGCCAGCCAGTCTGTCGCTCGTGCCATCCGGTTTTTAGACCGTGCTGTTGAGCAGAACAGCTTCTACCCGGTCCACTACTATAACCGTGGCAGTGTCGCCTACGAAATCGGGGATCTCGACGTGGCCATCAACTTCTTCCGTGCCACGGAAAGAGCCAACGCCGTCGTCCGTGAGCGACAACTGGACCTCGAGTTGCTCGTGCAACCTTCGTCTATCTACAACATGCTGGCTGTTTGCTACCGGAAGAAAGGAATGGCGGACAAGGCTCTGGAACTGCTACAGCAAGGCATTGGACTGTACCCCGAGGAGACAGATATGTACGTGAACGCAGCGATGATACTGGCCGAGCACGGAGAACACGCAGCGAGTGACGCGCAATTGCAGGCCGGTCTTGTAGCAGCCACAGAGCGTTCCCACATCTCCAAGCTGCGTCGTATCGCAAAGATCTTGCAGGCCCAGGCACTTCACCATGCTGCCGAAGCCTACTTCGACCGAGCCAAAGCACTAGAGCACGAGTATTCCTGATCAATAACTGCAGTGCTCCGACCCCGCTAGTCGCTGCATGCTATGGACAAAAACGATAATTGGACTATCTGGGAGATCGCACTATCCGAACTGACGCCTAAAACGTTGATAGGATGCCTTGGAGTCTCTAGATCGCCTCCGCTGCTGTAGGACGACCGCTCGGCTCCACGGAAACACACGCGTGCCCCAGTTCCGCCATCGACGATCCTGCGTCTGAAAACGCAACGTGGACTTTCCCCGTTGCAATTTGTTGCAGCAGAACAGCGTCCGACAGTTGACGACCAGTTGACAAGCGAACGTTCTCTCTGGCCTGCGCGTACGGCAGCGTATGAATGTCTAACTCGGACAACACCACGCCGAACGAGAACATGTCGGCCTTGGAGTCGTACCTCTCGCCCATCATCACCTCCGGCGCCATCCACAGCGACGTGCCCACTCCAGCCGTCATCGTTCGATCCAGTCGCTCGCGGGAGATACCGAAATCCGTCAGCTTGGCTTCAAGCGAGCGGTTCAACAGGATATTGCGTGATTTCAAGTCTCGGTGGATGACAGGTGGCATCAGTGAATGCAGGTACGTGAGTGCATGGCACACATGCAGCGCTATCGTCGTCTTCTCCCGGTCGAAACCAACAGGATGGTGATTGCTTTCGTACTTCTGCAGTAACGTGCGCAAGTCTCCACCGTCCATGAACTCCAGCACCACACACAACTCGGCGAGTGCGTCCCACGCGACGCCAATGAAGCTCATGATACACGGGTGGTCCATGGTGGCGGTCATCTTCGCCTCCGCCAAGAATTCGTTCACGTGCTGGAGGTTCTCACGCGTTCCCGGGAGCAGCATCTTGACCGCGACCTGCTGACCGTTGAAGACTCCAGCGTGCACCTCGCCGAACGCTCCACGACTGATGAGCTTCTGGACGCGAACTTTGTCCCGAGGAATCCGTTTGGCAGTGATAATATCATCGTCCCACAAGTCAATCTGGTCACGTAGAACTCCGTAGTGTGTGGGTGGTACGTTTAAAATTGCCCAATCATGACCTCATGTTGCAGTTGAGTAGTGAAGGAGTGCTAAACGCAGGTGGCTGGTGTCAGCCACCACAGTGTGGGCCAAGGTGAGCTGGCGCACCTCGTATGTGCTCAACTCTCGCTCACGCTGGCATTTAAGGGATAAACGATAGGAAACTATCACTGGGGAGCTCCAGTGAAGCTAAGGTAAGATAGTTTGTTGGTGTGCATGTTTAGATCTCTCGCTTTTGCTTTCCTCTCAAGAACCAACATACAATACAGTCGGCTATCAGTTTCGAACTGCCAGCTTCCCGGACCGGTGTTTCAAGACGCCACCCACTACACCAATGATGCTGTGTTGCCTGTCTGCAGATTGGTGATCGGCAGCTGTGTTTCCGTGCGCATGGCCATGCTACGACGTTTACGGAAGAAAACCGCCGTCAATACAATCAGAAGGGCAACAAGGCAGCCAGGAATGGTGCCGACAGGCGCCCCCGTCCTGAGGGCACTACTGGGACTGATGGCTTCGTCTTTAATCTCTGCCGACATCAATCCAGAGCTGCCGCCACTGTAGATACTGCCACCATTGCCGCCATTGCCGCTACTGTCGACACTGCTGACACTGTTGACACTGTTGACACTTCCACCATTGCCGCCATTGCCGCTGCTGTCGACACTGTCGACACTGCTGACACTGTTGACACTTCCACCATTGCCGCCATTGCCGCTGCTGTCGACACTGTTGACACTGTTGACACTTCCACCA
>MBAC02005641.1:0-10955 GCA_001712635.2 Nothophytophthora sp. Chile5
CCGTCATCGCACCGGAGCGGTCGTTCGCTGCCGTCGGATGCCTATCGCATCAGAACTGGTGGCTGTTTGGTGGTACGAACTTGGTCTCCGTTTCTTTGGTTTCGCTTCGTGCGGCGCGTTGGATGCTGGTCATCTCGCTTCGCACGGGTGACGTCCTGAACACTCGATCTGTTTCTATACCCGGACGAAGAGACGTGAGCGACGCGCCCATTCGCCTACCGATGCAGAAGTGGCAGTCTGAGCCCTCATCCCTCCCCTCGCTTCGGCGACGACAAGCGCGGCGACTCGTTTGACATGTACGTAGATATATAGCCGTTCTCCATCACTCCCTTCTGCGACGAAGCCCAGTGGGCCAACTCTCAATGCTTCAACAACGCTGGAGTGCTGCTGGCTTCGTCTGTCTCCCCATGGCGGCATTACGCAGTGTGCTGCGTCGAGTCGTGTGGCCCAACGACGACCTCCTCCGGGTCTGTCACTGCTACGCCCGCTGACTTGTCGGCAGAGTTCTTTAGTTGCTGCTCCACAGGAATCCAGCGAGCGACGCGTTAGCTGTCAAGCTCAACACACAACGAAATCAAAAACTCAAGGTAGCAATCAGGCGTGACAGCATCATACCTGAAGCAGCGTGTCCAGACAGTTCACGTCGTACTCATCCAGTAGCGACGACTCGAAATCCTCCAGTTTCTTCATCACTGCCTGCTGATAGGCAACCCAACAACAACGCACTCCATTAACATCACCGATCCGTACAGAATAACAGCGGGTGCGGAATGTACCTGTTCCCCCTCATTGAAGTTGTAGTGCTCCGAGTCGCTCAGCAACGGAAGATCCTCGTCCAAAAAGCCCAGTTGGTGATGAGATGCCGCCGCAGCCTCATTTGAAGCAGCATTCGCTGTCGGTCTTGTGTATTTGCTGCCTCCAGCAGTCTGACTTGCCTCATCCACATGCGCTGTGTCGAACGCCCCATTCATGTCCGCGCCATTGGTGAGGAACGCGCCCAGCATCTGGTTGTTGGGGTCCGCGTTGTTTAGTATTGGAGAAGGCACGTTCATCGGCGAAAAAATACTCAAGATGTTGTTGCGGTTTTCGTCAGGACGCGCCACTGGCAGTGGGTTGGACGGAACCGTCATGGCAAACTGGTTGGCGTTGTGCATGGGGCTTGGCACTTCGACGACCGATGACGGCTCTACGTCTTCAAAAGACAACAACAAGATCAGTCAATACAAGCAAGCGATCGAAGCAAGGACAGAGATGTCTGCTTTACCTAAATTATAGGACGAGTCATCGGTGCTGAGCGTCTCGCCACCGTCCGACGGAACCTCAATGAACTTCCTCTTCCGAGAGGCCGGCGTCGGTGCTGTCACATCGCTGGTGGACGATCCAGGCAGCAAAGGAGGCTCATCCATCGCCAAGAAGCGAAGCACGTCGCGGAACTCCTTTGGGCCGAGCATACTGCTGTTAACATAGCTACCATCGGATCAAGAAAGAGTTCGTAGTCCGCCAGGGGCAGGCACGAATGACAAAAACACACAGCAGCATACTTGGTTAGCGACACATCACATTTTCACTGCTTCGCCTGCATTGCGCTGATTCCTCAGACCACGCAGCAAATAAGAACGCACAAATACGACACTTACTCGTCGCTGATCACGGCGTTTGCAACGTCATTGCTGGACAGTTTGGGGATGCCTTGCTGCTTGCCGCGGTAGATCTGGAACAGAATCCACATGATCTTCTTCATCTTCTCCTGCATGATCAGCTGCTTGTCCTTGGCTGTCTCGAGGTGCTTCCACAACTTCAGGTTGTCGCTCCGCACAATCTACCGCGTCATTTCGACCGGATTGTCAGCTATCCCCATGTATGCACATGCCCTTGCCAGCCTAGCAGGTGTTTACGTACCGCGTTGTCGACCTCCAGTTCACGCAGACGCTTCTCCATGGCGTCGCTTCGCTGATGCAACTCCTTCATCTCGCGCAACAGCGTATCGGAGATCTCCCGATGCGCATCCAATCGCGAGTTCTTTCCGCATTCAAATAAATAGCAGCACGATAAGCACAAACGATCACGTCGAGCAGTTCAACCCAAGCCTAGACGCACCTGGATGGACGTGTTGACGAGCTGCTGCTGGTGATGGTTCGTGCCGGACGACACCTTGCGTTTGATGTGGTGCAGGAGGTCAGGTCGGTCGCGCTTGAAGTACGGGTGCTGGAACTCCAGGCGCTTCGAGTCCAGCACGGTTTTATGGAAGCCGTACAAATTGAGCTGGCGCACGAACGACGGGAAGTTGCGGTGCTTGAAAAACCGCGGCAGCACCATGGCCACGAACGCCTCTAGCTGCAGCACGATGATCGTGTCGCCCGTGGTGTTCCACCCACACACGTTGGCAAACTCCGGCATGCTGAAGATCTCGAACGTCTTCGACAGAAACGCCGGCAGCATCACATGCTTGCCCTCCGCCGTCGTCGAGCCGCTCGGTGTCGCCACCTTCGCCTTCGGAGTCGACGCTATGGGCGTCATCTTGACCGCGACAGAGGCGCTTGAAGGTGTAGGTGCAGGCGCGACGCTGGCTGAAGCCGCCAAATCGCTGTTGCCCTCGGGTTTCGATACGCGGATGCGCTTGGCCATTCGCCTGTACCTGTTGATCTGTATGTGGTAGGGGAGATATGAGAGGCTCCTCGCACTGCTGCTGATCTCGCGCTTCCGCTGCCTCTATTCCTGTGTCGTGTCGCGCTCAAGAACCGAGGGAGCGCTGCGCTTCGCGGGCTTCCTTCCTTCCTGCTTCGCTTCTTCCTTTCGCTTCCTTCCTTCTGGTTTGCTTCTTGCGAGTGCGTTCAGGCGTGGTTGATTGGTTGACCGCGTCGCTTTGTATGTGCGAAAATGTCTGATGAGCTTAGTTTGTATGCAAACGCTCTGTTTTGCGGAATGTAGGGCGGTGAACGAAGACGTGGCAACGTTTGGGTCGGTTGGTAGTTTTCGGTTAAGTCAGGTAAGTTTCACGATTTAGCTATTTCTTCGCTTCACTTGGTGGTCAACAGCCTGAATACGTGGAGCTGTTGACCACCATGTGAAGCGAAGAAATAGCCGAGGTTTGAGGAAAGCTTTCAGCTGATTTTACTTCACCAATTTTACACAGAATGTTTCGGTTAACTTTCCATAGGTCCAAATCGGTGAGGGTTAAGGGTATTAAACCCGTACTGTATCCTTTTTTGTCCCAAACATCCGACCTTCGCAATGAAGTTCACTCGGGCTGCAAAATGCAGGTGTCTTGACGGACGCAGGCATTAACATTCGTGGGTCTCCGTGTCTCTGCAAGTTGGTCGCTGGCATGAAGGTGTCCTCCCCCAGAATCCTGTGTGTGCTGTACTATAGCCACGAATGCATGTCAGATAGATCATCACTTTGATGCGACTGCATTGATTTGTTGACGCCGAAAAGGTTCCTGGTAAAATACCGTAGAACTGCTCACAACGTATTTATTCAACCAGCAGAGTCGCTCAAATTCTATTTGACAGTCTCGTAATCACGACGGCGAGAGAAAAAAGGGGTTACAGTGTACCCCTCCAAAGAAAATCACGGGTTACGGTGGGTTGATTTCCGCAATCGAGGCAACATGGCAACCGAAGAAGGCGTTGCCGCCGCAACGGACCCCGCGTCGCCATCTACTGCGCGTGAGCCCCCACCACCAGCTGCTACAGGTGGATGGCAGGGCGTGGACGCGTATCTGCAGTGGTCCAACTCGTACTACACGTGGCGCGTGGCGGGCACGTCGTTGCTGTCGCTGGCGTCCATGGGGCTGCTCTTCGCGATCAGCACTCAGGGCTTCGTGTTGTGGCTGTGGATGGCGCTTCAGACGCTGAATGTGTCTCTGGGGTTTGCGGCGCTTCCTTTCGTGCGGCTTTACAGAGTGCGCGTGGTCTCGGCTAAAGCCAACAACAATGTCGATGCATCGACGACGGTCACCACAACCAGCGAGCAGCTCCTCGGCACGCGCGCCACCAGCTCCTTCTCCCTCTCGCGATCTACCTTCGATAACGCGGGCGTCACGCTGGAGCGCACGATGGCGTTGTCTCTACTCGAAGCCATCGTGGTGGTGCAGACCATCTCGCTCACGTGGATCGTGGTGCTCATGCTGGCCGTGTACTGGGCCTTCGGAGAGCTCACGGGCTCCGGGGGCTGGCAACTCTGGACGAACCCCACGTCGTATGTCGCGTTGGTCGCCATCCTGAGCATCGCGCTGCACACGAAGCAGTTCGACCGCCTCCGAGCGCATCAGCAGCTACAGCTTGGCGCTGGCCTGGAGGAAGACGAGCTCATGGCACTGGCGCCTGCGGTGCTGGCTGGAGCTTCAGCTGCCGTGGGTGCTGGAGACGGCAAGGGGTCCCCTTGCAGTGGTGTGCTGACCCCCATGCTGCAGTCCAATCATGTGGATTCGTATCTGACGCTCAACCAGGAGCTGCATCCGTGGGCGACCACACAATCCACGATCCGCACGGTGGAGAACCAGCTTCGCGGCGCGCTGTACGATGCAGCGGCCAGCGGCAACTGCGCGGCGGTGGAGAAGCTGCTGGAGCGCGCGGAGCATGTTCTGGGCTCCAAGGTGCAGCTGGATCTGCTGCTCAACCGCATGTACGGCACCCCCACACTGGTGGGCTGGATGTTCTCGCATCGGACGCTGAACCCGTTGCATGTGGCCTGCCGCGCCGGTGACGTGCGCGTCGTGTCGGCGCTTTTGAGGACGGGGCTGAACCCGAACTTCCTAGACAAGATCTCAGGCGCGAGCTTCAATCTGGAGCTGCTGTATGAGTTCTGTCAGCTGCGGGTGAAAAAGGTGACACACGTGTTGGGCGCCCCGCTGCATGTGGCGGCGCTGCACGGCCACACGCCGGTCATCGACCTGCTGGTGCTGTTCGGTGCCAATCTGGACGTGGTGGCGCGCTCTAGCTTCTTCTCGCGCTCCATGCGCGTCACGCCCGTCTTCCTCGCGGACTCGGCCGACGTGGTTGAGAGCCTCATCCGCCACCAAGCCAACATCCTCGTCGTGCCGGGAAGCGGCAATGCCACGAGCACCACAGTGCTTCAGCGTGCGCAGCTCCACGGCCGACGCGAGTTGGCCACTGTGCTCGAGGAGTGGGGCGCTGACGTCGCCCTCACGCCTCTGCACGAAGCCGCCGCCGCCGGGAACCTCGCCGCCGTGCAGCATCTGCTCTCCTGGGGGCTCAATCCCGACGTCCTGGGCGAGTTCCAGCGTGGCGTGCACTGTCGCACTCCGCTGCACTGGGCTGCCGTCATGGGCAGGAAGCGCGTGATCAGCGAGCTCGTGAAGCACAGCGCCGACGTGAATGCCAAGGACAGTCACGGCCGCACGCCGCTGCACTGGGCGGCGCGTCACAACTACGCGGCCGCCGTGGAAGAGCTGCTGGCGCTAGACGCCGACCCGCAATTGCTGGACCACGACGGCATGACGCCGATGTCTTTCGCCGCAGCCGGTGGGCTGTTGCGAGCCGACTGCGTGGAACTCTTCGTCCGGTTCGGTGTTGATGCTAGTGCTAATGTGCCGAACGAACTTGAGGAGACCCCGCTGCACCTGGCGTTGCGACTGGGCCACCGCGAGGCGGCGCTAGCGCTGCTAGTGGAGGGCGACGCTGATCTCTACGCGCTGAACGGGGAAGGACGACGCGCCGTGGAATGCTGCGCGTCGGCGGAGCTTCAGTACGCCATTAAGGTCGCAGGTGGCTGCGTGGACGTCGTGCTGTCCTTCGATCCGGCATTCCGCAAGTTCGCTGAGCGCGTGTGCGTCGGCATCGAGCAAAACTTCATGACCGTCTATATGCGCAGTGAACGGGAGGATGAGGCTGGGAAAGAAGGCGATGGCGCGTCGGAGAGATCGCTCGAGGTGATGAAGAACGCATCCGCTCTGGTTTGCATGCTCAGCGACGGCTACGCGGAGAGTCTGCTATGTATGGACGAACTGGCCTTTGCCAAGCAGCACGAGGTGCCAGTGGTGCCAATCTCGTGCGAGGCGGTCAAGATGTCGGAAGCGCTGCAGCTCTTCATCTTCACGCGGCAAATTGTGCCTTTTGGCCAAGCCGTGACTTCCAGCCACATGGCAGCGTCGAGTTCCGCTGATGGCAGCTCCACTGAGTCAGATGCGACGGTCGTGGACCGCGTGGAGTTCGAGATCGACGAGGAGAAGTTCCAGGCCAGTATGCGTAGCCTCGTCGACGGACTGCGCGATGAAGTAGAGATGCATCGTCTCGGTGGTGACCGAGATTTGCTGCAGGCGCTGGGGAGCAAGCACAAGGGCGAGGTCCAGCCGCTAGGGCGGGCTGCAACCATGAGACGCCGCCGGATGGATGAGGTCGTAAACGCCGTGATGGTGCGCGGCAGCGGCCGTCGGAAGACGTTCACGGGGCCCGCGTTCTCGATTTTCGTGTCGCACGGTGATTGCCACCGCGACTTCGTGACGCAGCTGTGCACGGAGCTGCGCCGTCACCAGCTCCCCTTCGTGGTGGACTCGATGACCAACGTTTCCAGCACAAAGGAGCGCATCCTAGCAGCGAAGGATGCCATTCTTCAAAGCTCCGTGTTCTTGGTCGTGCTATCAGAGCGCAGTGTCAAGACGGAGTTGGTGAGCGACCAATTGGCATTCGCGGAAGACAAAGGCAAGACCATTGTGCCCATCTACTTCTCCAAGCGACCGAGGGGCGTGGACTCCGCACTGGGCAGGTTGTTCGAGAAAGAAGGTCGAGCCTACGTCTTCTCCAACGACTTGAGCTATGGTCGCGGCTTTGGAGAGCTGCTACGAGATCTACGCTCTATCGATGGAGCGGACGGTGACGAGGTCAGTGCAGGCGTCTCGATGCTCGCGAACCCGGTGGCGCAGGCTGCTGCTCGCCGGTTTCTGCAGAGATCTCGACTGCTGAGTAGCGAGAGAAACGGCCAACGACCTCGCTTCAGTGTTGGCTGAGTGAGTGTTTGGCAGACCCACACAGGATGGACATGTACTGCCGTATTTATAAGCTTCAACCTGTTCTGCTCCGAACGTCGGCATGAAACGCTGACGACACTCGCCTGTCAGTAAACAGCCAGACGATTGCGAACAAGGGGAGCAATATCGTCGGCACGCAGCGAGTATGGTGATTCCCAATGTCGACTTTCCCCGTCAATTGTCGCCGACGTGGCGAGATCGGTTGGCCCAGCGGTGGTTGCACCTCAAAAGCGCACTGCCCGTGCTCAAGAGCCTTGCGGTGATCTTATGCTCTTTGGGTTGGACATCCGTGACTCCGTCTACAAGTTGGTGTGGATCGGGTGGGCGGATTCGTTCCACTTCCAGGCGGGCAGCACGCTTCTGCTCCTAGACGACCCTGTTGTGGCCATGGAGATCGCAGGAGGCAATGCAACACTTGGTTCAGGCTGGCCGTCGCTCACACCATTCTGCGCTCCAGGAAGCACCTTCTTCCTGAGCGCATTGCTGAGTTATTGCCAATTGGACGGCGCCATACGGTCGGAGGCGACCATAACGATGGATTCCTTGGCGCTGGTGGTCGATGCTCGCGCGGATGCAATGGCGTGGGCAAGCTGCACGCTGCTGTTCGTTGCGAGCTTTAATGAGCGGTATGCTTTCGCTGCGAAGGATGTGCCTGCGAGTTGGATGGCTCAGGTGGATAGCGCAGCCGAGGAAGAGGTGCTTTCTTGGACCTCCTGAGCCTTAGCGTTCCGCTGCACGCCGTCGTGTGCGGTGAGGCCTTTCAACTCGATCCACCGAGTCAGAGCGAAGGTGGACGCGAATACGAGGCGCGGTTGTATGTGTGCGCGAGTCCGAGCGAGTTCCTCGGCGCGATGCACCAGCCTGTGTACTTCCTGCTGGACGATAAGGCGTGACTCACAGGGACGTCCTGCAGTTCATGAAGCTCCGCTGGGGCATCCGACAGAACGCACACAGCCGCTTCCACGTGCGCTCAATCAGCGCAACGAAGCCGTCTGTGGACCAGTCGGCGGTAGTTTCCACGAACATGCAGCTGACGACGATGACGGCCACGAACTTCAGCTCCTTCGGGCAGATCTACGTGCTGCTAGCCATCTTAGACTCCGGGTTGCTGGTGCTGCACTTCCTGAGCTCGCTCGAAATCCTGGCGTGAGTTCGGTACCCGACGGCACGGAGCTTCCGCAACCCCCGCTTTTTACGGCAGCTATCATCGATCCGCGATCGGATGGCGCTCAAGCAGGCCGAAGGGGGGGGGGGGGGGGGGGGGGGGCCGAAGATCCTTTCGCAGTCGAACGGCATCTTTGAAGGTATTCTTCACGTCAGGTTCGACGGAAAACCGAGTGGAACTCCCACGAAAGCAGCAGTCCCGAGGCCAACCAGATCGCACAGGTGTTGCAGAGGGCGGTGATGTGGCCGACCAGCTCCTGAACGGGGAATTCTTCTACTCGTTCATCTCGAGGTCGCTGTATTGCAGCCCGAGCATCGTGGTGGCCGCCTGCGTCTCGCAACTGCTCTCATGGCTGCTGGTGCTGCCCAATTCCGTCGTCTGGACCTGGAGCGACTCGGCGATGCAGAAGCTGCAGGACTACATGAGCAGCATCCACGTCTGGCTGCTGCTTCTCGTGAATGGGGCATGGAGCCTGTTCGTCCTGGTACAGGAGAGCAGGCCTACCGGCTCGCACGCCGCACATACCTCACGAGTGTGGAGCTGCTGGCGATCGTACTGCACGACGAGGTCTTCGCCATGTGTGAGACCAAGTGGAAACGCGATCGCCAGCGTCTTTACGACGCCACGTCGTTCCCTGGCTTCCTCGCCCACAGCAACAGCTTCAACCTGGCGCAGGATTCGGTCATGGTCACGCCAGCCGATGTGGCTTGGGTGCAGTACGAGCCACTGCTACGACTGCTTGCGAATAGCTTCGTGGCTGTGCTGCTGTACACTGCGCTCAAGTCCACGTTCTTGTCCCGTCAAAGCGATGTCGCCGCCTGGATTCGGCGTTGATGGAGAATGCAGCGTGGCCAGAGCGCTGTTGCGGCCACGAGGGTCCTCAAGCCCCGCACGTCGCTGCAATATCTATTGGCCGACAAGCAACAGAAGCAGCCGCAGCAGCCGCCTCGATATGAGTGGTCGGATCTGGAGACGTTGCTGAACTGCCCCGTGCGCGCCAAGAGTCTGATCCGCAACTCCATGGAGCTCGAGATGGTGGACGACGACAGGAGCATGCAGGTGGCACCCAGCTGCGCGCTGGACTTTGGCGTCATGATGCGCGGCGGTGTGGCGCGCTCCCGCATCTGCTTCTCGGGCGTCTTCACCAAAAGCCACAAGTGCGTGAGTCCGGGGACCGCGACGCCGCTGGAGCTCTCAGCAACGAGGGCGCTATTGCTGCGTCGTCGAATCAGCGTGGCACGTAGCAGCACCGAGCAGGCTCCAGTCCTGTTGACGAACGATACAACTTGGTCGCCTCCTCCTCCCGATACATCACGCAATGGAAGGTGGAGCGATGAGGATAGGACGCAAAACGTGGGGACTGACGAACCTTGGAGGAAAGCCTTTACTTAAGTGAAGGAGCCACCCTCACGCACAAAGAGGACAACAGTTATGCGCCGCGATTGCCGCCGAGCTTCTGTATGAGCTTGGAGCCTTTGGGTCCGCTCTTGGCAAAGCGATTGCCCAGACGACTCGCCTTGTTCGACTCGGTCGAGTCCGTGCTGGCTGCGGAGCTCTGTTCACACACGAAGCAGGGCGGTCAGTGCGTCAGTAGATGCGACTCCAGACATACCATACAGCAAAAGAGGAGAAATAGACGCAGCTACCTGTCGTGAGCGCTTGAGGTGGTCGGGGACGATGCTGCCGTGGCGTGACGCGGCCGACGCGATGCCGCCTCTCGATGGGGTGGGGGCATGGTCGCCGGCCTTCTTCTTCTTGGCGCCGCCAGCCTTCAGCTCCTCTTGCTGCTGCCTCCGCCGCCGCTTGTGCTCCTCCTGCGCCTCCGCCAGCGTCGTCTGCCACAGAGCGCCCCACACGCGCCGTGCGCCTGCCGCGTCCGTGACGTCGTCGTGGAAGAGCGCCAGGATCTCGCGGAAGTCCTTCTTCTTCTTGGCCTTCAGCTGCTGTTGCTGCTTCTTCCGCTGCAGCTCCTCCTCCGGACGCACCTGCGGAGGCGGCGGCGGCGGTGGAGGGGGTGGCAGCGGCGCGTCCGAAGCCGCCTCCGACTCGTTCCCGTCCTCCACCGGCGGTGGCATATCGGCGGCGTCGTTCTTCATGCTAATTGCCTCAGGATCAGAAACGAAATGTAGTATCATGAAGCGGAGTAGCACTACTATTTCAATGATTCTTACTGCATCCGTAAGTACTATACTAAATACTATTTGACCTGAATTGCTACGTTGCCCTTACGTTGCTCTTTCCATCGCAGCTCTGGAGGAGCCCTCTATTAAAAGCGTGTCCTGCCACACACTAGCGCATCCTGGCCCACAGGAATCTTCCGCGTTAAACGCGCCCCCCAATTGAAGCGCGCTGGACGCCAGTCGTCGCCACTTTCCCTTGGATCGGATCGCGCGCGCACCCTCGAGAGTTTCCGTACCGCCGCTCAGCATGGGGATCTTGCGGCTGCACTCGCGCGGGCTGCTGGCGCCGCTGGGCCGCGCCCGGTCGCTGCTGCCGCGCGCCATGTCCACGAACGGCCACCCGTTCGTGTTCGAGTCTCGCCACGAGTACATGGACTACCTAGAGTCGCACCAGAGCCGCCTGCCCTGGGGCTTCTCGGTGGGCACGACGAGCTTCGACTTCGTGCCGCGGGAGGCGCCGCATCTGCCGGCCACCATGACGCTGAGCCTCATCAGGCCTGTCAAGCCCACGCCGCTGTTCGCCGCCGTGTTCACGCAGAACGCGTTCCCGGGCGCGCCCGTGCTCGTGGGGCGCAAGCGCCTGCACGAAGACAAGCTGGGCGCCATCCTGGTCAACAACAAG
>MBAC02005642.1:0-21318 GCA_001712635.2 Nothophytophthora sp. Chile5
GATCTCCACCGTGCCCATACGATGCTTGATCGCGCCCTCAAAGGCCGAGCCACGTCGGAAACTGCCACGGTTGTCCACCTTCAGCACAGCATAGCCCATGTCTCGGAAGCGCTGGGCTCTCATGTCAACTGTCAACGCCCACATGCGCGCAACGCGCTGAACATGCGGCCCGCCGTAGACGCTCACCATCGTCGGATACGGTCCTTTGCCATGTATCTCTTGATCCGGCAGATACACCGCTCCATACAACGTCTCCTTCCCATCACTGGTCGGGAACGACATGATCTTTGGAACGCACAACTTCCCTTGAGTCTGGAGCATGGTCACGCGCCAGTCCTCCTGCTCGGTGATCAGTGGGAACGCCGAAGTCTGGATTTCCTGATAGACCGCGACTGCTGCCGAAGAGAACGGCGCTGTCGGCATTGCTGCTTTGCTTGGGTCTCCTGGCCCGACTGGAGCCACGGCTGCAAGCTGAGCTTCCGAGGGAACAGCACAGACAATAGCCCGCGGCGGCGTGCTGGGGTTGCTGTACACGTCCACGAATATGCGGCAGCAGCTGTCCATGACGACGGTGTGCATGCCTTCAGCCGCTGTGAGGCGCGTAGGCGGCAGCGGCGGCGTGTGGATCGAGAACAGCGACGTCACGTACAGATGGCGCTCCAATGGGGAGTCGGCCGTGCCGCAGAAGAAGACGCGGCCTTGTGCTAAGTCAATGCCTTCCACAGACTCGACACTCCATTGGCCAGAGGTCACAGCACCCAGGAACTTGGCTGCGGGGGCTCCAGCCGTGTACTCGTAGAGATAAAGGTGCATAAATCCCGAGCGTTCCGACCCCCAAAGGAAGCGGAAGGAACTCTTGTTCTCCGCCTCAATGTTGCGGAAGAGGTAGTTAGCGTTCACCCACACGGGATTGCTCTCATGAATGAGCGTAGTGGCGTGTCCCGTTCGTGGATCGAAGCGTAGAAACGTCACTTCCGTCTGCAGACGGTTGAGCTTCTGCACGCCCAGCGATTGATCCGGCAGCCAGTTCACCCGCGAGATGTAGAAGTCTGTGTCAGTATCCAATGGACCAAAGTCCATCCACACAGGCGTGGCCATCTCCGTCGACTGCTGCTGTTGACTGTGACCAAGGCCTGGGAAGTGCAGACCGCCATGCTCGTGCTCCGGACTGGCGCCAGTGTCCACTGCATGCGGTAGCCGCACGACACCCAGACGGCGCTTGGGATTGGCGTCGCCTGCGAAAGGATAGCGATGGTCCTCCTGCACCGCGGCGCCCGTAGGCACAGCACTGCCCGAGTGCATGATACGGAACTGCGGGATGTGGCTCTCATCGATCTCCTCAAACGCCAAGCGTGTGCTGTCGGGCGCCCACCAGAAGCCGCGGAACCGACTGAGCTCCTCTTGAGTGAGAAAACAGGCCAAGCCGTTGGATTTTCCGTCCACGCCACGAGCGCCCGTCGTCACTTGAACCGCCTGCTGACCGCTATTGCCCTCCGTCGGAATGTGACTCGAGATCACGTACAGCTCCTTGTCCTGTACGAAGGCGACCCAACGCCCATCCGGCGAGAACTGCGGGTCGATGGCACCGCCTGCAGCCCCAGTAGAGCGTTTATCAAACAGCAACTGCAGCTCCGCGCCTGGCTGCTCCTGGACGTAAAGATCGCCTTGGATCGGGTACAGTAGTCGTTGCGAGAGCGCCGACGGACTCCAGGCGTACGACGTGATGCCCACGCCCATCTGGCGCTGGCGCTCACGCCGCAGCTTCTCCTCCAGCGACAGATTCACCTCCGTGTTGCCCTGGTTGGGCGGCGCGGCCAGCAGTGCCACGCGGCGAGAGGCCACGTCCAGCGCGTAGAGCTGGCGCGAGAGCCCGCCCTGGCCGCCTGGGGCGTGCAGGAAGGCCACCACGCGGCCGTCCGGACTGAAGCTCACGTTGGCGGGGCTGTTGAGCCCCGGAGAGGGCATCTTGGCCACGTCTTCCAGCGCGATGAGCTCCCGCGCGGAGGCCATTCTGGTCGATGGAGGCGCGCGCTTGGAATTGGAGCCAAGCTCTTTTCGGATATGCCACGAGGAATTTGGGGGGAGACCGGGCAAAGGTGACAAGCGGGTAAGCGGGTTGATGGGTTTCGAGAGAAGATGGCAGGGATGAGCCTGACCCATGAAGTGTGGATTTGGCAGAAGGATTGGTGGGTATGGGCCGGGTTGAACGGGTAGAATGAGGTTGAGAACGGCGAAACCCGTGGTAAGTGAGTTTGAGACAAAAACCCAAAACTCGTTACCTGTTAAACCTGATGGGTGATGAAATGCGGTGTTGTGGCAAGCAATAGTTCCACTTTGTAGCGTCACAAAACCCGTTGGGAATGCGTACCCTTTGATTTATGATTCCTTGAAGTTTAGGTAGTAGACGAAGAGATCAGCGAATTTGACGGGGCCTTGAAGTTTGGGTTCAAGAAAGAAGGCTATTTGAGAGGTCTCTGACGCAGTGGTCCGAATTTCTACCCCGCCAACTTGAGAGACTCCGAGTCCTCCATGTTGATGTCGGAGTCGTCGAGTTGCGCCAGGATGGCGTCCAGCTCGCTAGTGAAGGCCTGTCGTGCAGTCAATACGAGGCAAATCGATCAGAAATGGATCGCAGTTGGTGCACGCTGCTGTCACGAGGTGCCTTGGCCTATACAACTGCTGATACCTGCACGTCGACGATGTTCATATCTGGCATGGGAATAGTAGGCAAGACGCGTCAAGTTAGCTTAATAACAGAGACACACTACAGCGGAAGGAAGCGAATCGTAGATACCTAGATCGTTGTCGGCTCCTTGGAGGTCCTGAAGCAAGGCGGCTTGACGTTGCTTCACATCAAGCTGGAACAATTCGTCCCGCAACCGAGAGAGTGCCGTGCCTTCGGGATCTCCAGTTGCACTCAATGCCTCCTCGACTCGAGCAATGTCTGCTTCGTCCAGGGGAGCGCCGAGTATGCCGAACTATTGGACGATTGCAAGATGCAACGTTAGTACTGAGGACGGCTGGAAATTTGTATAGCATGGTGAGGTTGGCGGACCTCAGTTTGATAAGCCTCTGCTTCCCTTCGCAGCTCAAGGGTTTGTGTGTCTCGGACTTGTTGTTGGCGCTGTCGCTTGAGCTAACACAACGAGGGAAATAATCAGTGTAGTTCCTCGTCGATGGCCAATACTTCATGAATTGTCAAGCTAAACATACCTCAAGCTCCATCTCAAGCTGCCCCATCGTCTCCATATCTTGGCTTGCCTGGCTCCGCACTCCAGTCTCGATGCGTTGACGCTCTTGCTCGAGCTCCTGCTCCAGTCAGCGAACATTAAGCTTAGCACGTGAACTCAGATAAGGAAGAGCTGAGGCAGCAATCCACCAGACGTACCAGTCGGCGCATGACCTGATCCGTTTCCTGCTGGTGGGCCTGCTTCCACGCTCGAAGGTCGTCAATGGCCTGGTCCATCTGGAGATCACACACACATCCAACAACAACGAAAACGTGGGCATAAGTGAACACGATCGCCGCGCGCCTATTGTGTATAGCTTCTCGTATGGGAGCGCACCTCCGCCAGCGTCTCGTTGGCAATCGTGCTTTCCGCATCGAGCGCTGCCACAGCGATTTCGAGGTCTCTATCATCGTCCTCATCCATCAGAGTCCTCCCAGCTTGGTGCCAGGTTTTAGATGGCGATACTGACGCCGCATCATTCTCTCCCTTGCAAGGCGTGAAGCCGTTCTCTGGACTGTCTTCTTGGCTGGAAGCACATTGTGGCCGCTGTTCGTTCAGCTTATCGGTAGGGCTTGACTCCGAGGTGTTGTTGTTGTTATTCTGGCTCGCGAGATTGTCAGCATCGTCATGGTCTCTTGATAGCGACCCCAAGCGCGGAGAGTGGTGTCTTTCATTAATGGGCGGAAGGAAACGGGTTGTCGGAGTGCTGATAGGGCTGATGATGAGCGGAGGCACTTGCCGAGGGTGACGTCGATTCTGAGATGGGAAGAGCTTACGCTTCAAAGCGCTGAACTTGCCAGCCACGACAGGTGGACGACTGTGATCCGGTGTTTCTGGCTGAGCAATGGAGACCTTCCAGGACGAAGCGTCCTCAGCTCGACTGTCGAGCTCGGGTTCAGCGCAGGTGGTCAACTGTTGAGTCTCTGCATTCCCTCCGTTTGGTCGAAACAGCATCTGCATCATATCCACGCACTTGGTGAGGTTGTTCACGATATAAACCCTCCGAATACTTCGACTAGGCAAGAGCGTCGCTTGATCGAGCCCCGTCGCCTTCCAACTCACCTGAATCAGTCGTCGGCCATGTCGCGGGGGCCGCGACTCCGGTGCATGCGGGTCTTGTGGAGCCTGCTTCATGACCTACAATTGCTTGTCTATCTGTCTGACCGTGACTTGGTTGCTTCACAGCAGACATCGGCACCGCCACTTCAAACTCACACCAGACTCGTGCTTCCCAAACCGTTTGGCGATGTATTATTATCTTGTCGAACGTGAACAGCTCGCTTCTAATTTCAGACGCGAATGGAGTCAATGCGCCATCGACCTCACGACCGAAACTTGACTGTCAACTGCCTCATTAAGTCCTCGAATCCTTCTCAACACACTCACCCGAGCCGTCTACAAAGCAGCCTTGTGCTTCCTCCACCCGAGCCCCGAAATGCTGGAAGACCAGTGAGTGATCGATCGGCTTGGATTCCAAGGACCCGACGAGCAGGCGCCTTCTCGGGAATGAAACGCGCTCCAAGACTCTTGGATCAAGAGTCACTCGGCAGTGCTCGCACCTCCTGAAGGGCCGCCCAATGGAGGCCCCTCGTCCGTCCATTCAAGGTCAGCTCCTGCTCTCGAAAAGGCACCGGTTCACCCCCAAATCCGCCCGTTCACTGTCTCTCCAGAGCCTTTGCACAAAGATCGCGGTGCTCACTCGTCGCGCCTCCTCGACTCCCACCCCACACAGCCTTTGGGATCTTTGGTCGCCTGCAAACCGAGGAAAGATCGTTCCCAGCAGCACCCCACGACCCGAGCGAGATCTCCGCATTCGGCAAACCACGGCCTGGGAGTAACGAACCCTCGCGAGCGACTCTAGGCACCCGAAGAGCACAAGCGGACGGCCAAAGGCTTGAATTGAAGACTCGAGACGACAATGCCTGGTGGGCGTACGATGCTGCTGGCTCCAGGGCTCCTGCTGCTGACGTTAGCGTTGCTGAGCGGTCCGAGCTCAGCCGAGTGTCCGAACGGCTGCTCCGGCAACGGCGCCTGCATGGCCAAGGACATGTGCGATTGCTACAAGAACTATCAGGGCAACGACTGTCTGGACCGCACGTGCCAATTCGGCTATGCGCACGCCGACACGCCCAAGGGCGACCTTGACATGGATCAGGACCGTCGGACGGCTGGCTGGATCCTCGATAAGTCGCAGCAGGAGCCGGCGGGCACCTACGAGTACTTCAACCCAGACGCCGCCACGAACGAAGCGCATTTCTACATGGAGTGCTCCAACAAGGGACTCTGCGACCGCTCCCTGGGCATGTGCACGTGCTTCGACGGCTACGAGGGTGTCGCCTGCGAACGAGCGGCTTGTCCCAACAAGTGCAGCGGCCACGGCACGTGCGAGAGCATCCGTGAGCTGGGTGTGAAGGCGCCAGGCACGCTCTTCGGCGTCCCGACCAACGCGGACGAAATCACGTACGACCTCTGGGACAGCAGAGTCTCCTACGGCTGTCGCTGTGACCCATGGTACTACGGCGCCGACTGCTCACTGCGATCGTGCAAGGTGGGCGTGGACCCGATGTTCCTCTCCGCGGGATCGGCCACCTACGCGACCTTCGTGGTGCATGCTTGGATCGCGGCGGGAAGCTATGAGCCGGAGGTGGCTAACGCGCCGATAGCGAACTACCTGCTTCCGGCGGTGTCTAATACACCGGTAGAGAACTACCTGCGTCTGCGGCTCTTCGACTACAACGGCGAGTCCTTCATCACGGACAAAATACCCATTCTTACCGATTTCAGCGACCCTGTCGTTGCGACTGCCTATGCGACTGCTAACGGCGCTACCGGTGGTGCGATTGCCGTTGCGGTTACTGCCGCTGCTGCGAACGCCGCTGCCAATAAGATCTCCAACGCCGCTGCCGTGCAAGCAGCGATTGAAGGCGTGCCCAACCTGACATTCCAAGACGTTCTTTGTGAGCCAATCCAAGATGACCTCCTCAGTGGCTACCAATCCACCCGACAGGCCAGTTCTCCCGGACTCTCGGTCGTCTGTCAGTTCCAGGACAACCCGGGCAAGCTGCGTGCTCCGGAAGTCGCCGCGTACTCCTTCAAGGGTGTTGTGGCCGCAGCCGACAAAGACGCTGCAGTGTACACATTGGAGACGGGAACTGATGACGAGTGGTTCACTAAGGACTCGGGCCTCACGGTATCGGAGATCGATGTTAGCGATTACGCAACGGTTACCTTCACCGGTCCGGTTGTATCGGGTGCCCTGACGGCTGTGACTATGCTGTTCAAGCTGGGACCACACGTGGTCCTGGGAACGTTTGACTCAACCTCGGCTCCCACAACACTGAGTCTGGTTTTCCCGCTCGTGCACACGGTATCATTAGCCGAAACTCTCTTCGTATCGCAAGCCGGGATTGTGCTCACAGAAATCACGGTTGCTGCATCTGCTGCCCTAACAGCCGTCCCCGCGGGCCAAGACTATCTTCTCTTCGCCGCATCATCGGGACTCCAACCGGGAAACACGATCTTCTTCGAAAACCAGTTCTACACGGTCCAGGCATCCCAGAGTACTACCCCCTTCACCGTTCGGTTGGACAGGCCTTTCAGCGGCAACTCGCTGGATGGCGGCGACACCACCGTCAATTTGGTGTACAAGGTCGTATTGCCCGCTGGGTTGGTGGACAAGACGCAGCTGTTCAACTACGTGTCCCCGTGCTCCGGCCGCGGGCTCTGCGGTGCCGACACGGGTGTCTGCACGTGTTTCAAGGGCTACACCACCGACAACTGCGACACGCAGAACATCCTGGCGCTCTAAGACTTGACAGCTGACGCGAGTAGCCAAGAGCGCAGCATAAGCTAACTCGATGGCGCCAGGCACAAGAAGCAGCGATTTGCCAAAAGGAGAAAAGAAATAGCTCAAACACGCAAGTGATGACGGGAAGGAGGTGAGAGAAGCGGCAAGGCAGTGAGAGACGAACGTGTTGCTGTTTTTTTAATGGCAAGCTGGTAATCTTCCTTCGTTGGTGGCTTCGTTGGCAGCAAGTAGCACGATACAGTGTGCGATCTGCATCCGATACACTCTTGAAAACTAGACGCTTTGGGAAACACTTATCTCCAGGACTCTCTTGTCTTCACAGAGACTTGCCTCATCAGGTCGGTTCACATTTCCCCACAAATAGCACCTTCGCGCCCCCAAATAGCGCCTTCGCTTGCCTGTCGTCCGGAGTCGACCGCTGCTGATGCGTCCATTCCACCAACACCGCGAGCCCAAGCTTAGTCACCGGTTGGTCGATCGAGCTCTCGAAGATGCCGGTGCTCCTCAGCTTCACAGCAGCACCATCGAAGTCGTCTTCATGCAAGCGTGGCCCTCAACTGACCGAGGTGGATCGACGCCTAGTCACCGCCGCCTTCCACCGCGCACGCGGGCACCATCACGGTCTCAACTTCGTTCGATTCCGGGACACACTGACCCATGAAGCGTTCGCGGTCATGCCGGAGTACTTGACTCATAGACTCTTCCGCGGGTGGAACACCAATGGGAACGGCGAACTCTCGCTCTCCGAGTTCATCGCAGGTGTAGAAGTAGCCACGAAAGGCTCACGAGATGACCATCTGGCCCTCACGTTCAGGATGATGAGTACGCGAGGTGACGGCGGTCCAGTCTCCAGATCTGAAGTCGCACAGTTTCTTGAGTGTATTGCCACGAAATCGAAGTGTGTCGCCATTGAGAAGAGCCCGACGCTGGTGACACCGCGGTCGTGGACTGTCGATGAACTCCAGAACCTTTTCTTCACTTCTTCGTCGAACAGAGCGCTTACCCAGACGAGGTTCCGAGCCATTTTGGGGACTGGCAGGCCGTTCGTCACGCTCCATATCGTCGATTGGCTTCCAGCTGTCACCACAAAACTTCTGCAATCAGCTCACGATCCGCCACTCACTGTTGAGACTGTCAACGCTGGCAACCCTGCCTTCACACTTTTCAAGAATCGCATACCGCTTTCTTCCAAGCAACGAGATGCTGTACGTCACGAATTGCGCTCGACTCTTCTCGAATTTACGTCAACGCCAGCTTCTGTAACAGCAGACTCCATTGTCAAGCGATTTCGAGACGCGATTGCTGACGACTCTCTTGTCAATGCGATCACCGGCGCATGGCAAACGCCATTTTCGACAATAGCTTCAGATCTCTCCACGGCTTCTGGATATTCTGGACCCTTGAGCGTTTGCGAGAACGGGGGGACAAGAACCGTCGAACTTGACACTCGCGAACTGCTGAAGCTCTTTATTCTCGGGTTGAGCTGTGCGCATGCGTCAACTGTGCCACAGGTCTACCGCGCACTGTTCGAGTTCTTCGACGAAGACAACTGCGGGCGGCTTGATGTGGACCAATTGAGTGCTTTCTTGCAGTTCACAGCGGGTATGGACTCCATCGAGAGCGAGCGCGAGGCCAATATCATCATCAGGAGACATGGTGGCTCGTTGTCAGCTTCGCCGTCGCCTCCATCGTCTCCCGTCGGGTCGCCAGTCACAAATACCAAGTCACTACCTACGTTGACATTGACGCAGTTTGTTGAGGTGGCTCAACGGCAACGCGGTTGTTCACTGGCTGAGGTGGAGTCGGCTCTGCTTCTCTTCCATCTTCGTCAACTGGAGATCCAACCGGAACAAGCAGATGCCTCGCCGAACCTTTCAAGCGAATGGAACCCAACACTGATTCAGCTGCTGGATAGCTATCCTCCTGAGAAGAGGACGAAGTCGGGTGCCTTTTGTCTGCTGGATCCTGTCCAATGGCAGCAGGTCCTTCAACCTCTCAACAAGAGCGACTGCTATGCGAATTCCAGCTCAGAAGCGCTCCTAGAGGAGACCACCGAGCTACCGTCTGGCCACATGATGCTACCACTTTCCGTCTGGCTAATCGTGGCTTTCTGGTATCGGATGACGACCAAAATGCCATCTTCACAAGCGCCAAATGAACACAAGGCAGGATCTGATTGCGCTGCCACTCCCCAGCTCCTCGGAGACGACCTGGCACTCAGAAATCTTCACTCGGGATCGAGCATCCTCCATGGATACTGGACCCGCGTCTCACTGACGATCACCAGTCGTGACGGGCTGGAGAGGAGCGCCATCTTCCCACAGATCCTTGTCTTTGAACGATGTACCGTGCAGAGTATTGTGGATGCCGCGCTCTTTCAGAAAAGCTGGCATGTTGGAAATGATGAAGTGGAGGACGACTCCACTGTGACCAAATTCTATCAGTGCCAGCTGCTGACTGCTCGTTGCAGCGCCAACTATGAAGTGATGACGTTGCTTCCACCACCAGAACTGACGGATATCCCACATCATCAATTCTCCAGGCCTCTGAGCTCACTTCTCCCAGTTATTTATCCTTCTTGGACCATGACAGCTGAACTCAACGCTAGTACGTTGGCATTCGAGCTTCACATCGCGATCGTGGAAGTCCAAGATGACGGACAGAAACAACAGCCCAGTGAACAGCCAGCTGCAGTCAGTGATCAAGGTCCTTCGACCCGAAATCCAGAATTTGACGCGGCACCCCTCTTCGCGGCCAAACCTCCACAAGGTCTTGCGAACTTAGGCAACACTTGCTTCATGAACAGTGCGCTCCAGTGTCTTGCAGCCACGCCACTGTTACGCGAGTACTTTTTACACGGGAATCACCACCGTGACACGGTTTCAGTATCCTCGACTTTGCCCAGTGGAGCCACAGCAACAACATCAAGTGGCACAAAGTCTACGCCACAGCCAAGCAGCTCGTTATCGCTGGCCTTCGGCCAGCTTCTGACGGAAATGAACGGCAACGCATCTGAAGTCTCAGCAACTGTCGATGCAATCGCACCAACGGACTTGCACAAGGCGTTTGCTGCACTCTACCCACATTTGTGTGATGGGACTCAGCAGGACGCACAGGAGTTCCTCGTGTGTCTACTCGGTCGACTTGGCGACGAACTCAAGCGTCATCCGACTCCCAAGAAGCTCGGTGAGTTGTCGATCCTGTCACCGCGGAGTCACGCCTTGTTGTCTCGCCTCTTCTCTCGGTCAAAAGAGGCGGAACCAAAAGGAAGCAACGACAACGATGGAGCAGAAACCGATGCTGGAAGGCTGCGTTTCTGCATGGAAGACAGCAATGGACGCCACGATCGTCTTGTAGCTACGGAGTGGTGGGTTTCGCATCTCGTGAACGAACCGTCCGTAGTCACGGCGCTCTTCTCTGGGCAGTTCAAGAGCGTGTTGACTTGCGACCGATGCGCTCACCAATCTGCGCGCTTCGAGCCTTTCTCATCGCTGCAGTTGCCGCTTGAAGACGGCGCTGATACCGAGGCTTCATCCACTCTGACCGACCAGGAGGGCAGCTTGCTGGACGTGGTGGTTATCGTCCACTTTGCTGACTCACTGCAGCGTCGAGGTGGACCACGGGGGGCTTTACGCTTGGCAGTACATGTCAAAAGGCACGCAGCGCTAGCAGATGTGCTAAGCCAGCTGCCACAGACACGTCGAGCGTCTGACTCGACGCTATCTCGCCGGTATGTTGTGGGTAGTCTTCAAGGCCTCACTATCGATCATTTGGTGGTCGAGGAAGGCGTGGGAAACCAACTGGAAGCTGATACGCCAGCAATCTCTCTGCCGACTCCGACTCACGTGTTCGAACTGACCAACATCGTGGGAAATGGCGACGATACGGCAGCTCCGACTGTGAGCAGCACACCGCTTTACCTCCGTTTCTTGCACCGCCGCACCGTTCTTGTGCCATTCTACTGCACCACACCATCACGCCAAGCGCTCTGTGGCTCGCCATTCGTGTGTTGCTCAGTGTTGGGGGCACTCACGGGCCAGGCACTCTATCGAGTGGTCCGACAGCGGTTCCAGCTTGGTGGTGACACCCCGTTCGCCCCTCGTTTCAGCGACCCCGACAGGTCCCCTCAGTCTTCTCGCTATACTGTGACGTTCATGCTTCGTCGCGTTCGGGAAGACGGTGTGGCCTGTAGTCGCTGTTACTGGAGTTCAGGCTGTCGAGGCTGCCGGATCCTGCCATCCACTACAGCCGCTGAACTGCTGGACCTCGGAAGCCACGAAAGCATCGCCATCGACTGGGAGCTTCACTCAGATTCGCAACAACTTCAGACGTTCTGGTGGCTTCAGGTTCCTCCACCAACCGACGACGAGAGCTACGTTCGCTATCGCCGCATCAAGACGCACCCACTGATGCGCAGCCTCCACTCGCTTTGCAGCACGGAGCATCTGGAAGCCGCGTGCTCTCAATGCCACCCAGGAGTTCCCACGCCTCACACCAAGCAGTTGACGCTCTGGAGTCTTCCTCCGTTGCTGGTGTTGCAGCTCAAACGCTTCGAGTTGAGCGCCGGTCCAGGCGGCAATTTCCATTGGAAGAAGCTCACGCAGAACGTGGACTTCCCCATTCACGGCCTGGATCTAAGTGACCGGATAGCGCAGGTCGATGGCTCACACGGAGACTCAGAGCCGTGTGGTCCACGCTGCATCTCCGGAGTCGTCGACACTCGTGTTCGACGCGGTTTGGAGTTCCTACAGGACGAACTGGGCGTCCCATTGGGCTCCGCCTCCCGGAGCTGCGCGCTGTACGACCTCTACGCAGTAGTGAACCACTCAGGCAGTGGCCTGAGCTCCGGACACTACACAGCGCACGTACGAAGCGCCAATAGCGAATGCTGGTGGCTCGCGGACGACGCCAAGGTCACGTCGATGGCGGCAGAAGAGCTGGCTCCCTCTACAGCCGCATATCTGCTCTTCTACGTGCGGCGCGACGTGGCTGCAGGTGCCAAAGACCTGAGCGACCTGTTCCCTCGACGTCAGGACGCTCCAGAAGCCGCCAACGCCGCTGGGGAAGCGGAGACGCCGCGGCCAAGACGACCTGCGGAACAGCACCGATGTGTGGTGCAGTAGGTTGTCAATGGCGGCTTCGGCATCATAGCACGACGTGAAAGATCCAATTCTCAACAAAACACGGTATTTCGGCTTGATTTTGCTGCACCTTGTTTTGATACCTGTCGGGATGGCTAACAAATCATTTGGGAGTGGCTTTCGTACATTTCCCCTATGAAACGGTCTCAATCAGCACCTGGCTCTACCCCTCCAACGGCATCTTATTCCACCGTGTTTTGGAAAATAGCTCTTCATTCCCAGCAAAATAGAACAAAGGTGTCACACACCATCAACCCCACTTCGTTCTTCCTGCACGTCCACTCCGTCGGCGACAAGCGCGAAGAACCGTACTCCCTGCAGCTGCAGCTCCCCCTCTGTCTGCCCCTCAGCATGGGGATGACGCGACGTGAGGGCCTCGTGCGCATCCGCGAGCGCGTGGCGTGGCAGGAGCCGCCCAACAGTCACGAGGCGGCGGCAGACGCAACTTCCTCCACTTCTGACGGCCAAATGCGGCGTTCGCGCTCTGCCGGACGCCTCAGCGACGATACGTGGTACTTCTGCGTGGCTCGGGCGTCTGTGCCAGCGCTAGAGTGGTTCACAGTGGACGCTGGTACGGAAAGCAGCGAGGACGAGGACGCGTCGCCCTCTGCGAGCGCCGGCGGCGCCGTGCTGCTGGTCAGTACGCGCGTCTCCCGCGTCGAAGCTGTGGATGGTGACGCTAGTAAACTACCGGAAGAGGAGGAGGAGAATGAAGGAGAAGAGGAGGAGGACGGGTTTGCAGGCGAGGCGGTGGACGAGGAAGAGCGACGGCGACTGGAGACCTGCTCGTTCTACGTGGAAGACGACGGCTCGGGTCTTGCGTTCCTCATTGAGACGGAATCGCAGGAGCAACGCGATCAATGGGTGCAGTTTCTCAGCGACCTGCTGCCTTCAGAAGACGAGCAGAAGGCACAGGAGCAGGAGGCCATCGAGCAGGAGGAAGAACGGGAGGAGGAAGAGGAGCACCATGAAGAACCCGAGGAGACGGACGTGGTGGAGGAGCTGGAGCGGTTGCTGGTGTCTTCGTCCATGTCCACGCGTTCTATACTGCACCACGGCGTCTCAGATCGCCTGGATGAAGAGACCGACGCCTTCGGACTGCTATCCCTCACCACGTCGGCTCTGAGCTCCTTGGCGTTCGCCAGCGACCCGAAGGATGGAAACTCAGTAGTAGCAACGGCCGCCACCAACGCTGCTCCCGGTATGTTCGCCATGGATCACATCGAGATCTCCGAAGGCGACGAAGATGCCGAAGAAGTGGAGGACACGGACGACAGCGCTGCCAATACGGACGGCGATGGGGCAGCAGACACCGAAATGGCTCCAGCTCTATTGACCTCCGCTAGTGCTCGACGGCGTCAGCAGTTCTCTCAGTCAGGTGGCAATCTCACTGATCCCACTAGTGGCAGTACAGCGTTGGATGCCATCGCTGCTTCTCGCGATCGACGACACAGTCTGGGTGCTTCGACGGCGACCTCGACCGGCTGCCATCGCTGTAAGAAGCGGTTCGGCCGATTGATCCGCACGCCCAAGGTCTGCGCATCTTGTGACCGTCGATTCTGTCGTGAGCATTGCTGTCAATGGATGGCGCTCACCTCTCCGGAGTCGCTGACTCCGCCTCCTTCCGGAGCAGCAGGCTCTCATCTCGGAGCTGCCAAGACACCAGCTCCCGTACTCAAGCGGGTTTGCATGGATTGCTTGGTTCGTCAGCAACTGCTAACGTCTCTGCAAGAAGCTGGCGTCTACTACGCGTCTGCAGTCGATGAGGCCGGCGGATTGTCTCGCCTGGTGCGTTGGAAGTACTTTGACCAGACGCCCAAGCACGAGATTGAGGACCATGTGCGTGCTCGACGCTTGGGCCCCTTGAGTCTGCTATCCGCCATGTTCAAGTATCGCCAACAGCCGTTCATGTTCGTGGTGGTCCTCGCTCAATTGGTGCAGAACGTGGAGAATTGTGTGGACACTGTGGACTTCTACTGGCCGCAGTTCCTCCAATGGGGGTTCGTGCACTTGCCCGATGCTTCCCCGAGCGTCCGCGCCTTCTACCTCTTCTTCCTGGCCGCCACGGCGCGTCGTAGCGTCCATCTGGCCGTGAAAGCCACGTGGGAATGCATCGCTGCACACTGGGACGCCATGACCTGCGGCCGCTTCAAGCGCGGCAATGGCATCGTGGTCATGCTCTTCTTCGTGACCAACGTCAACTTCGGCGAGCCACGTAGTGTCCTCCCTCAACTGCTGTTCCCTCACGCTCCGAGCCATCAACGTGAGGCCTTAGAGACGCTGCTAAGCCAGCTATACGAGTACGTGCGTCGAGTATACGCCGTGTCACAGCGTGAGGCGCCGTTCTTCGCGTGGTTACTCGCCCGCAGTCAAGAGGAGCTGGCCTTGAGTTCGCAGGACGTTCAACGGCAGCTTCGAGCAGGCGGTGGCTTCCTCGACCCGTTTCCCAGCGATTACCATGAAGAAGTGCAGCTTATGCTACTGGAACGACGACGATCAGGCACTCAACACCTCGTGGAGGTCCAGCAACGACTACGAGCCAAGCCAGCGCAGCACATTTTCAGTGACGAGGTGCAGCTCGTCCGATTCCTGGTGGATCTCTGCACGTATCTCAAGGAGAGCACGCCCGACCCGGCTCAACGCAAGCGACAGCTGCCAGCGCTTCTACGTGAGATGCTGCGTGGCAAACACATCCGGCCAGAAGCTGCACTGCCATTGGCCAACATCTCGTCCCGCGGCCATCGCGTGGTGAATGTGCTCACGGACGAAGGCACCGTCTTCTCTACGAAGGCACGGGCGCCTACGTTGGTTTTCTTTGAGGTCATCGCCTCCTCCTTAGAAACGACAGTCGGTGGCGCGTTCCAGCCGCCGACGAAGGGCGAGAACGACGGAGAACTGGACGCGGTGGTGCAGGCGGCAGTAGAACTGGATGAAGCTCGGGATGGACTGGATCCGGAGCAACTGGAGATCCTCAACTACCTGGATGGTGACGCCGTGGAGACCTACGTCGCCGACCTGATCCCAGCAGTCCGGACGGAGTCCCAAGTCTCAATGCGTTCGTCCATCTCCGAAGATCTGGACGGCTTGAGCCTCGTACTTCCCGCAGGTTGTACGCCACTCAGTGACAAAGGCGACGGACACGCCGGCAGCTTCTCGGACGATGAAAGCGACGGCAATGAGGACGACGACCTCGAGTTTGAAGGTGAAACCAACGGCAGCTCAGGCTCGGCGACCTCGTCTTCCCGAGGCAAGAAGTGCCCGTTCTTCGGCGAGCGGTTCGCCGACACACAAGAGCGGATCCGTGAGGAAAGCGCATTCGCACGCTTCGATGGCTGGGCACTGCTGCCTGTAATCGCCAAGAGCTTCGACGACATGCGCCAAGAAGTGTTCGTACTGCAAGGCCTCAAGCTCTTCCAACTCATTTTCCGCAAACACGGCCTGCATCTCTGGATGCGCTACTACAGGTACAGCTCTGTCACGCTCCCTTATCAGATCGAAGCCACGCTCTAACTCTAACTCTCTCTCTCTCTCTCTCTCTCTTTCTTGTAGCATCGTATGCGCCGGCAAGGACTGCGGATTGCTGGAGGTGATCACGGATGCTCAGTCGCTGGACGGACTCAAGAAGCAAGGCAAGAAGGTGCGGGGCGTGGGCACGTCACTACCCAAGATCTTCGAGCGCGCGTGCGGGCGAGACCCCGTGACGGGCGAGCACGACCCGGTGCGGGTCGAGCAGGCGCGTGAGAACTTTGTGTCGAGCATGGCGGCCTACAGCCTCTTCTCGTACATTTTCCTGGTCAAAGACCGACACAACGGCAACATCATGCTGGACACGGCCGGTCACGTGGTGCACATCGACTTTGGCTTCGTGCTAGGCATCGCGCCAGGCAACAGCTTCAGTCTCGAGACGGCGCCCTTCAAACTCACGCCGGAGATGGTTGACGTCATGGGCGTCGACGGCTTCGAGCGCTATCGACAGCTCGTGACGCAGGGGCTGCTGGCGCTGCATCTGGAGGCGCCGCAGCTGCTGTCGCTCGTGTATCTGTCGTCCAAGGAGTCGTGCTTCCCGTGCTTCCAGGGCCGCTCAAGGGCTCGGATCGTGCGGAGACTACAGCGTCGACTGTGTGTTGGCTGGAGCGTGTTGGACGTCGAGCACACCGCCGCACACATCGTGGATAAGAGCCACGGCCACCGCGGCACGAGAAGGTATGACTGGTTCCAGAGGCTCACGAACGGCATCTTACCTTAGACGAAGAGGCCAGGGCTTCGTATTTAACTCCGCAGAGCAACGGCTGCCGAGTCCACGAAGAGCAAAGCCTCATGTATAGAAGTTAGAGAGACAGCAATGGGAGATCGCGGCACTCGGAACGGAGGGCGGCGAATTCTGGAAAGGGTGAGCACTGGTTCGTTGGCTCCGTCGGATCTTCGCTTGGTCTAGTGACGGTGCTTCTTCTTGGCATGTGGCTTCTTCGAGTCGTGGTCGCGATGGTGGCGTCTGCTCTTGTGCTCCTTCCTGTCCTTCTTGTGCTTCTTCGAGGACGAACTCTTCCGCTTCTTGTCCTTCTTGGAAGAATCGCGGTCTCTGCTGGCGTCGGAGCGGCGATGACGCTTCCTGCTGACGCGCTCGGAGCTGGCGCTGCGACTTGGACTGCGTCGGCGCTTCGAGGACTTGGCCGACGCTCGGTCTTCACGGGAGCGACTGCGACTGGCAGACGTCGTTCTGCGTCGCTCCTTCGCCGCACTTGAGCTGCGACTGCGGCCGCGGGCCGCTGGCTTCGTCTCCTCTTCATCTTGGTGCTCGCCCTCCTCCTCTTCGTCACTTGATGATTCCTGTTCCACCCAATCAAAGACAAACCAAGCGTTTAGCGCGTTGAACAATGGCCGAAGGTTGCAGGTAGCAGCCACGGAACGTACCGAAGACGAGGACGACGAATCCACGCGCTTCTCCGCGACGCCCAGGTGGTTCCGGCACTGGAAGGTCAAATGTCCCACCATCCCGCACTGCAATAGCAAGCAACATATTGGTCAGAACACGGCGGAATCCCACGAGGCCCAAGCCATTGGCGCAGGTTCGCCACCTTCTTGCAGGCACCACGGACGTCGCTCTGGAAAGCCAAACACACGCAGAAAGACGCACGCATGAGTCAGTTCAGCATGCACAGCCTGAGAGAGAAGCTCGTGCCTGTTGCTTGGCCACGCACCGACTTGTTCGAGAGTTTGGCCAGCGCCATGAGGCCCTTGGCCTGCTCGTAGGAGGTCTCCGACACCTCCTCCTCCTTCTCGCCCTCGGCGGCGTAGGGGTCGTAGCCGATGGTGTTCTTCCAGATGCCCGTCATCTTCAGCGCCGCGCTGCTGTGCATGCGGTTGTTGTGCGGCATGCGCACGCGGCCAGCTTGGGACGGCATCTTGCGAGTCGGCGTCGCTAGCTCTTCGCTCTCTTTGGGAGCTAGAAATGAAGGCGGACGAACTTACCCCCGATTTCTTATTAACAGCGTTTGTAGTTTGTAAATATCATATATCACAGGTTGATCGAGCTGCAAAATTGGCCACGCTCAACGAAGGGAGTAGAAGGTTAGCTAACGTTAGCCAGATTCGACTTAGCGAATCTACCCGGAACCTTTCAGCGTAAATTATCCCGACGCAGAATAAGGCTGGGAAAATACCGTTAGCTCGTGTCTTTCTTTTCCGTTCGAAGAAAAAAAACGGAGCTATTTTATACGCCGCCACTCCATTCTCCGGTCATTTCCCGATTTGCCTGCCATTCCAAGCAGTCTATAAGCAGCGTCGACCTCGGCGCCCGGCTCCAGTCGATGGCCCCCACTGCGTCGATCGCCTCTCCCGAAATGAGTCCGGACGAGGGCGTCTCGAGCTCCTCCACGCCTCTCCCTCCGGGTCTCGTGTCCACCGACGCGGCTACGGTGGTGGCCGTGGCGCATGAGGAGCCGCAGCCGCGGCCGCCGCTGCCGCTGCCTCGCCAGATGCAGGAGTGCACCATGCAGCGCATCCTGGTGGCGGGCGGCGCCGGCTTCATCGGCGTCCACTTGTGCCGCAAGCTGCTGGAGCGCGGCCACGAGGTCATCTGCCTGGACAATCTGTTCACGAGCCAGCGCGGCAACATGCTGGAGCTGCAGAAGGAGTTCCCGAGCTTCGAGTTCGTGCGTCACGACATCACGCAGCCTTACTCGTGCGAAGTGGACCGGATCTACAACTTGGCGTGTCCGGCCTCACCCGTGCACTACCAGTACAACCCCATCAAGACTACCAAGGTGTCGTTCCTGGGCGCCATGCACTTGCTCGGCCTCGCCAAACGCGTCAAGGCGCGCATCTTCCAGGCTTCGACGAGCGAAGTGTACGGCGACCCCACGATTTCTCCGCAAGTGGAGTCGTATCTGGGCAACGTGGACTGCACGGGCGTGCGCGCCTGCTACGACGAAGGCAAACGCGTGGCCGAGACGCTCTTTTTCGAGTATCACCGCACACAGAACGTGGATATCCGCGTTGCGCGCATCTTCAACACGTACGGGCCGGGCATGCACCCGTATGACGGACGCGTCGTGAGCAACTTCATCATGCAGGCGCTGCAGGGCGAGAACATCACGATCTACGGCACGGGCAGCCAGACGCGCTCCTTCTGCTTCGTGGACGACCTCGTGGAGGCCATCGTGCGCTTCATGGACTGCACGACCTGCGTGGGCCCCATGAACCTGGGCAACCCGCACGAGATGACCATCCGCGAACTGGCCGAGATGATTATCCGCCTCACGAACTCGCGGAGTCGTCTGGTCTTCCGAGATCTGCCCAACAATGACCCCAAGCTGCGGCAACCCGACATAACGCTGGCCAAGTACGTGGCATGGCCAACCACCAGTCCAGCGCTGTGCTGAATTTCTCTCATTTCTGTGTTGTACTTATTTATGGAATGCAGGACACATCTGGAATGGACACCGCGCGTGGATGTGGAGGAAGGGCTCATGCGCACGATCGCATACTTCCGCGACCTGGACCTGTCCAAGTACAAGCGACCGACGGACAACACGGCGCATCGCAGCAGCGAGATGGCCAACCAAGCCAAAGTGCTCAAGTCTCCGCACTAGACGCGGCGTCTGCGGCTCATACCCTACCATAGTGCGCTTGGCAGCTAGAACTGAACGCTGCAGGACGGAGAGGCGACTGGTGCTACGGAAGGGAGAGCTGGGGATTACTGTAAAACTAGGGAATCAAATGGCATAAAGGCAAACGACCAGCTCGTACGACTTTCAAATTGTCTAGCACTCGCTCTCCAGGAGGTACATGCAGGAGGTTTCAACGTAATGGCAGATACAACGCGTCAGCAAAAGGGAGGGGTGGATTGGGAGCACAGCGAAGGTATGGGTGGGGCAGGATCGAAGGGCCATGGGGTCAGAGCGCTGCATGTCGCTCCCTTTTGCTCTGGGCGACGTGCGGAGGAGTGGGTTGCTGCGGATGGAGTGCATATGGATCGAGGGCAGAGCACACTCCATCGCTACGTCGATTTGGCCGCTAGCACGCCTGCTAAGTCGCCGCCATACGGATCCTCCCCCTCCTCGCCATTCGCCTCGGCATCGGCATCGTCCAGGCGCTTGCGCTCTTCGCGGATCTTGGCCACGCCGCCGCCCTCCCCAATCTTCGCGGCTGGGAACTTCACGATCACGACGCTCATGTTGTCACGGCTGCAAACACACAGACACGCTCGCATTAAGGACAGTCCACAGTCCCAAAGAGAGAATATAAATGGCGTTGCGTTGCGAGCCAGTAACACGCACCTTCCTGCGCGGAGGCAGTGGTCCAGGATCTCTTCCGCTATTAAAACCAGGTTGGACTCGCCATTGTTCATGAGTTGGCGCACGTAGCCACAGAGGTCGTCGTTGGTCATGACGTCCCAGATGCCGTCGCAGGCGATCACGAGGAACTCCTCCGTCCCGTCGATCTTCTGGATCTCAATGTCCGGCTCCGCACTCACCTGGGAAGTATCAACAACAACAGCCACATCTCAGCGACCATCCTACCCCAACACAGCAAGACACATAAGATGAAAGAGGATGCCACGCACTTGCTGTTTCTCAGGGGGCAAATCCACGCGAGCCTTGTAGGAGAAGTCGCCCAGCGCACGAGATACGGCGAGGTCGCCGTTGACGCGGTTGCTGCGCACCAAACCGCCGGCGTTCTGGATACGCTTGCGCTCTTCCGTCTGCATAACGAGGAAGCATAGAACATACCACGTTAGCACCACGAAGCAGTGCGTCCACTAGCAGAGAGGACGCAGCGGGTCGTACGTTGATGGGCTTGTGGTCGAAGGACATCTCGACCGTACGACCGTCCTTGGCCAGCACGCTGCGTGAGTCGCCCGCGTTGGCCACAATGATGTGCGTGCGCGTCAAAAAGGCAGATATGGCCGTGCAGCCGCTCTGGTCCGAGCCGTTCTCCTTCTCGAACGTGCTGTAGAGGTCCTTGTCCAGCGCCATGAAGGCTTCGCGCATGGCCTCGCCGATCTTCTTCGGGTCGGCGTTGTCCAGTTTGCCGTCTGGGAACACGCCGCTCTTCATGACGGTCGCGAACCCGCTCGTGAGCTTCCGAGACGCCAGCTCGGCGGCCAGATGCCCGCCATGACCGTCAAACACCGCGAAGACGGAGCTGCCCTGGGGCAGTCCCTCCGGATCCAGCTCCGCCACATGCGCGTCCTCCATGCCTGTGCGCCATCCCTGCATGGACGCGATGGCGTACGTCACGCCGTTGCCCTCGCCCTTCTCGGTGTCCTTTTCGATGATCGGTGTGGCGAGGAAGTTCCCCATGATGCGCCGCCGCCTTCGTTCGTTCTCTCGGCTGGATAGCTCTTCACCGCAGATATGAGTGAGGCGACGGGAAGAGAAAGCGAGGGTGGGTGAATTTCCTGGTTTTTCTTCCACTAAGTCAAATCGGCAGTAAATGATGATGCTAATTAACACAGAAAGTGTACATGTAGTCGAGCAATCAATGGATGTCGGCGCAAAAAAACCCGTAGTTGGCTCCTCCGATCTGAAATGATTACGCCAATATATCTTTCATTCAAGATTGAACACGTAGCAATCATTTCCGTGCGGAAGAAGCAGGACAGTAGGTATCTGTTTCGAAAGTCAAGTAACTTATA